>LZPO01035643.1:30951-45399 GCA_001675575.1 Neotoma lepida | reverse complement strand
TCTTCCTGCCTTCCTTTTTTTTTGAGGACAGGAAAGGGCTGTCACAGAAGCCTTCAATGTCTCTCACTTTCACTTATGAGTCTGCAGTTACTAATACCACTACAAAAGAATCTTCCTTGCCAATTGCAGCCTGCTGCAGCAAGGATCATGGACACCAACATGATTTCCTCTGCAGCACAGACCATGGACATCAACATGACTTCCTAACTAGAGCTATTGGGGGTCCAGCCCTAGATAACTCTTTCTCAGGGACCATGGAAGAATCTAGTAACCAGCTGAGTAACCTAATTTTAGGATTATCAAAAGAATCTACACAGGCAGATCTCCTTCAGTCCATTTGCTTTATTGTCCTAAGTTCATTCTCCCTAAATCTACAGCTTCTTGCAGCTCTCCTTCCTAGCTCCTGCCTGACTTCTCACCTTTCTAACAGGAGACTCCTTGCAATTCTGAGAAAAATTTCAAAACCCTCAAGGTCATAGCACATCCCTAGAACAGACGATAAGGAGCAGAACCATTACCATAGTAAGGCAAGATTCCAAGGTCTCAGGACCAAAGGGGCGGTGCAGTGCCCAATGCCACAAACTCTGAGATATAGTTTTTATCAGAAGACTTAGCAAAGAAAGAGTTGGCAGGCTTTTCTTAGGGTATTTTATGTTAGTAGCCTTGGTGAGACACCTGCTACTCTGACCTTGGGCATAACTATAAAGTTTTAAACTTATGATCTATATACAAAGAACTTTAGTCTAGTTTGAACTTGCTCTGAGGTAGAAATTGAGCTTAATGTGTGCAGTTTGTGTTAGACTGAGGAGAGATTACTATTTTCTGTGTTAGTCTGAGCAAAAGGAACAGTGCAAGCTTTAAGTGTCTACAGTCTTATGGGACAATGAATATGGCTATGAAGCATATGAAACATATCTAGTATATTTTCTATATATCAAAATTATACAGCTAAATGAAAAGTCTTCTTCCTGACCACCCACAGATATATATGCCCATAAGACTGAGATGTAATCATGAGATTACATATATACATTACATAAAGGTGCATNGTAATGGGAAGATATCATAGCTGTTATTGCACAAGAAACTTACAATAAGAAACAGCCAATTCATTCGCAGGACTTGTGAGAAATCCATGCTGCAGTACCCTGCCCTTGGTTCCAGCCACCCTTTCAATAACCAGGGTATAACCATTGTGTTTACAGTCCTATTCTCTCCTCCTCCCAGCAGGGCAAGCAGCAGCAGAATTGGCTCCATGTCTGTGGGCTGAGCTGAGGCACCTACTATAATCAGATTGGTGACTACCCTAATTGACATCATAGAACCTTCATCTAGTAACTGGTAGAAGCAGATGCAGAGATCCACAGCCAAGCACTGGGCCGAGCTCCTGGAGTCCAGTGGAAGAGAGGGAGAAGGCATTATATGAGCAAAGGAGATCAAGATCATGATGGGGAAAGCCACAGAGACAGCTAGTGGAAGTTCACAGGACTCAGTAATGATAGCTGGAGAGCCTGCATGGGATCAAACTAGACCTTCTGAATGTGGGTGACAATTGTGTGGCTTGGTCTGTTAGTGGGGCACCTGGCAGTGGGACTAGGATTTATCCCTGATTCATGAACTGGCTTTTTCAGCCCATTCCCTATGGAGGGACACCTTGCTCAGCCTTGATGCAGTGGGGAGTGGCTTGGTCCTGCCTTAACTTGATATGCCAGACTTTGTTGACTCCCACGGGAGGCCTTACCCTTTCTGAGGACTGGATGGAAGGTGAGGCGGGAGGGAGCTGGGGAGGAAGCTGGAGGATGGGAGGGAGGGGGAACTATAGTTGATATGTAAAATGAAAAAAATTAAAATAATAATAATATTAATAATAATAAAAATTGTGTATTGTAGATGAATTTCTAAACAGTCTTATTAAATAAAAACATGGAGCCAGAAACTGGGGTTAAAGCCTGAGAGAGATGAGAGGAATAGGAAGAGCCACAGCTAACCTCACCTGACCAACTCCACAGCTTCCAAAGAGAGAATGACTTCCTGTATATCCACACCTACATGCCTTTCTGTTCTGTTCTCTCATTGGCTCTCTCAGCCAATCATTCAGCTATATCATTCTTCTTCTTGCCCAGCTCTGTCACTTCCTGTCTGTCTGTACAGACCTACAGACCTCTATAGTTGATGTTGGGACTAAAGGCATGTCTCATCATGCTTGGCTCTGTTCCACAGTGTGGCCTTGAACTCACAGATTTCCTGATGAAACACTGCCTCCCAAGTGATAGGATTAAAAGTGTGTGTGACACCATTTTCTGGCCTCTATGTCTCTCTAGTGGCTGTTCTGTTCTCTGACCCCAGATAAGTTTATTAGGGTGCACANTATATTGGGGGACATAACATATCACCACAGTGTATCCATCACTAGAAATTTTTTTCAACTTTTACTTTCTTTTAACTTTGCAATATATAGTTAATAGAAATCATATTACTTAATATTGAATCNTCATTTCTTAGGATAAATAATTAATGTATCATTTTATATCCTGATGTTTGACCACAGGAGAAAGCCAACATACCAGTGGGCTAAGTTGTCATGGATGTAGACAGCCAATGTTCTACTGTGAACTATTTTCTGGTATTGGATGGATATATTCAGTAAACAGTAAGAGTTTTATCCTAAATCGTTGGAATAAAATAAGAATTGTTGTTAAATGAATTTAACAACTCTGGTCTAATATATTTTCAGCTAGTTTCAGGACAAATAATGTTTAATTTTGGTAGGTTATGTACAATTTATTATATATAAAACAAACACAACTTAAAGTTAAAATATTTCCAGTTTTCATTGAGTTTATTAGTATGACTCTAATAAACTGAAGAGATTTTTTAATAATATTTTGAAAATTATAAAGAAAATTATTTATATTTGTTCTCATAATAAAGAAAAAACTGCAAAAATCCTTGACTTTTACAAATAATTAATAATTTTTTGTATAAAGTAATATAAAGCCATATACAATCTTCTGTTTCCTTTCACATTTTAAATATTAAACAGCAGTCAGGCTGTAGGACATTTACAAAGGTATACTTGATTTTTCAAAGTTAGTCATTTTATCATAACTTACATGTCAAATCATATAATTAATATATTAAAATCAAATAAATATATTTCCAAGTTATTCTGAGATGCTCTTTAGCGTATGTAATTAGAGTATATATCTCATTTATAAAATCATGTCACCTTATTGCACAACTTGGTACTATTTTAATGAAACAGGAATGAGAGTTGGTTAACTGGTAGGTTTTGGACATTAGTTGCATGCATTTCCTTGCTTTCAATATTTTCAAAGCTATTGAGGGAATAGTGCTATATGTTTTTGGCATATGCCACGGCCTTAGTCAATGACTAAAATTCTTCAGTAAACTAAAGTTTTAGAAATATAGAGATCATTCTTAAAGAATTATCTATTTATCAACAAACNAATACTTTACATATGAAAGTAAATTGAAAAGTATCTCCCTAAAAATAAAAGAAAAAGAAGAGTTTCTTATTTTATAAGCAAAACAACATTTTGTTTGCGTTCTAAGTTCTGCAATCAAAACAGATTACTATTTATTGTCATATGGAGCCAATGCAACTTGAAAGCATTTGGGAAAAGAATCAAATGTGATACGTCGTTTGCTTCACATTTTATGCATTGTAAATTTCCTCTAAGTCTCTTTATCTTTAAGGAGTCCTGAAAACAATGTATGTTTATTAGAATTTTGAATAATTTAATATTTTATGTGATAACATTCTGAATTTATACATAGAATATTTAAATTTTTAATAATACTTAATTTAATTTAATGTAAGTGAAAAATAATCCACCTCTGTAAACAAAAAAATTCATTTCCTCACTGAGGAAACAAACTACTCTCAAGGGTAAATTGAATGCCAAGCAGTAGATGCCCAACAGAAAATGAACTCAGTGGTATAATTGGAGATTCCTTGTCTTATAATGCTGTGTCATGGCATTTTTAAAATTTTATTTTAGTTCTTAATTTTAATTTTATTATAAATTTTCTCTTTTTTTATCCTGCAGGTCCTTTTTATATATTCTATGGCTCCTGGTTTCATGGTTTAATGTGATTCCTTAATGTGCAAACAAGTGGGTCTATGTCTCTATCTCTTTCATATGCGTTTTCTTGGACTCGTTTCCTTCGTTTTGTTTATTTTAGCCTATTCTGATGTATTAGTTGCTGTTTCATCTCATTATATATTTTATTATTATCCTTTAGATGCCTGTTTATTTTCTGAGAGACAGAAAGTNGGTTGGTCTGGATGAGAGCTGAGTAGGGAGGAACTAGAAGGAATAGTTTGATGTATTATGTGAGAAGGGATAAAAAAAAAAAGCTATTTTCAACAACAACAAAAATATCCCAGGAAAGTGCATTTCCAGATTCAGGAACATGTGACCCTGTAGATGACCAAAGTGTTTGTCAAATGCATCCTTAAAAGAAACTGTGCTGTAATATGGCAGCCCATTCTCAGCCAGTATCTCACTTTTGGGAGTTTAGAAATTTTGTTACAGAGCCAAAGGCTTAAAAACCCCCAATATCTCCAAAACTTCCAAAATATATAAATAAAAATCTATCAGTCAGATGACGTGTGTATTCACATTTGATTAAAGACGATTGATTACCCACCTCAAGAAATCTTTGCTAATTTCCCTCCAGGAAAATAAATAAAGAGCCTGAAAACAGATGGCTACTTTCAGGTGTTGAGAAAAAAGAATAAAAGAAAGGAAAACTGCGTTTTGCATCCAAACATATAAGAACATCAGGCTTAAGTTCCCTGACATTGTCTTCTTTAATATAAGGACCTAAATGGCAGCAAGATATGTGAGTTGGCACGAAAGAGAATTTCAGTCTTAACACCAGGCAAAGTTTTTCTCCATTCTTGACTTTCCAAATATCCTTTTAATTGAACGTGTGTTATCTGATATCATCTATAAATGTTAAGATTAGTTAATATTTACTTTAAGTGCTTCCAACATACTAAAATCATTCCGAGTGTTTTCTATCAGTCATCTCATTTCGTATGATAAATAATGTAGTAAGAAGCAGTATGGTTCTATAAACCAGATTTTTGCAATAAATTAACAAGGCACAATAAATGCAGTTGCTAAGCCAATGATTTTAGTCACATATACACATGTAGTTGAGAATTAATTCTACCTCCTGACTCCCTGTGTCTTTCCTTTTTTCTTCTTCATAAGGCAAGCTTCCTTTTGCATATTATCTGAATTTCTGACACTGCAGTTTTCTCTCTCTTGCTTGCTCCCTCCCTTCCTCCCTCTCTTTCTCTCTCCCCATTTCCCTCTCCCCCCTCTCTGAATTGCTTACAGAATAATCAACATTTTTATTGTAGATGATAATAGTGAAATGTAAAATAATGTGCTGAAGTTTCTAAGATAAAAGGACTATGAAAGAACTTGCACATAAATCTCCTATATCTAAAACATGTACTTGTTACAGAGATCATCTCCCTCCCTTTTGTATAAAGTGTTTTAATTGAAATAGAATTGCATCACTTTCACCCCCCTGACTCCTTCTGGGCCCTCCCTGTCACTCTCCCTTTAATCCCTCCTATTATGGCAATTAGACAGCCAGCTCATTTATTTGTATATTTTATCAAGATAGCTTTATTTTAGAAATAACTTACAGAACAAGGGGAGGGAGCGAGTGTAGGTTGAACAAGGGAGCAACACGATCCAGCAGAGAATTCTGGCTTAGTCTTCAGTCTGCCTTCCAAGACCACAGAGATCCCGAAACTGTGGAGTGGAGCAAGAGAGAGGTCACATAGCATCCCAGATTTTTTAAGGGGCTCAGGTTTGACCAAGCCTTAAAAGGGAGGTCTTAGCTACCTGGCTAAAGGGGCCATCTTACAGCTAAAAGCCAAAATAGCTATCCACTACACCCTTCCATGCCCATTCAAGCTGATAGCCTCTTTATCTTTGATTATATTTACTATATTTATACATATGTAAATGAACATATATATATTTGAATGTATATGTATAATATATAGACATATATGTATATATGTATATTCTGCCAAGTCTGTTTTTATTGTTTTTTGTTCACACCAGTATGCTTTGAACAACCAATAAGGCTCATCCCTGGGAGTGTGCCTAATTATTCTAGCAATAGTCATTAGCAGCCTGTAGGTCGTTGTCTAGGGGTGGGACCACGCAAAACTTTCCCTCTTCCACACTGACATTACTAATGTTCTATTCTTGTTTATATAACCATTTTGGAAAGAAAATATCTCCACCTCTTCTTTATAGGTTCACATCACAACGTGCAGGAGTTGTGGTGTGAATGCATCTGTTGGGACTAGACTCCTCTTGCTCATGATGTCTGCATTGTGTTCCATTGGAGTTTTCTGTGATGACCTCCATTTGTTGTAACAAGAACCTTCTTTGATGAGGGGTGGTAGCTACATTTACCAGTGTGTATAAGAATATGATTTAAAATATAGTTAGCAATTATACTGGTCTTTCAAAGTGGTGGTACAGTAGATTCTCTATTCTTTAAACCACTGCATCTCCATCTATGTATAAATTTCATCAATTAAATGAGCAAAAGATATCCTTACAGCAATTATTTCTTTGAGAAGTTGACATAATATGAAGTCTAAAGTGGTGCCATTATTAAGAGCTCAGAACAAGCCATTTCAGTGTAGGCATTTTCCTTCACATACACATTTTATACATGCAGGCATGACCATAAATAAAACTATCAAAATTCTCATTTAACCTTCAGGATATTCTTCAGTTACCATGGAATCTCCTTTTCCAGTAGCCTCTCAATTATTAAGGAACAGCTGGAGATTTACATTTTTGAGAAAATTAACCTCTTGCTTCTTACTGCATCTTTCAAAGGCAGTTGCTATTGTTACAGTCTAAATTGCTCAGAAGTAAGAATCTGCAGCAACTGTGTAAGAAAAGCTTCTCCGGGAGGTTACCACCTTTCTTTCTCAGTAGTAAGTAAAACACTGGCATTGTGGAATAGAACTAAACACCAATTTACCTTGAAAAACATTTCAGGCAATCATGTAGTAAATTATAACATAGAAAATGATTTGTGTAATTTTCTTTTCTGCAACAATATGAATGAAAATTGTATGCATCTATTATATGTGTGCTTATTTGTTTCTGTGTAGTAACTCTCCTACCATCTAAAACTGCTTAGGGCATTTTCTTTTTCTGATTAAATTGAATGGGAAATCAAGGAAAATTATAATCCAGGTATACATTCAGCAAATGCTGACTATAAAGTTACTTTACTATTTTGTATGGAAATATCATTAAAATTATGTATCTCATTCCCTAAAAGATTTTAAAATAAATATAATCCTTATTAACAAAATTCTCCACAATATTACATAGTGCTTATAAATAGATATAAAACTTTCAAGTGGATGAAAATATAATGAAAAATTATTAAATTTACTTGTGGACACATAAGAAGAAATTTTATTTAAAATGAAAAAATTTGTCTTTATTTGTTTTTCACTCCTGAGGATTCATTAGAAATAGAGCTAAGATTGATTTAAAAAAAAAACTAAAAAATACTTTTAAACATAACATATATGCAGAGGACCGGCAGCTTGGTGTTCTTGTGGGACTCCTAACAGTGGGAGTGGGGTGTCTTTAACTCTTTTGCCTGCTCTTGGGACCCTTTTCCTCTTCCTGGGTTGCCTTGTCTAGCCTTGATATGAGGGTTTATGTCTAGCCTTACTGTATCCTGTTATTCTGTGTTTCATAGACAGCCCTGGGAGGCATGCTCTTTTCTGAAGGGAAATGGAGGAGAAGTGCATTTGAGGAAGAGGGGAGGTGAGAAGGAACTGAGAAGAGTCAAGGGAGGGGAAACAGTAGTGAGGATGTTATATATGAGAGAAGAATAAATAAAAAACAAAACAAGCAACTTTAAAGAGAGATAGACCTGGTATTAATATAGTGATGTAGTNTGTTGAAAATGATAGAATTGTAAAATGTTTTCCATTTTTTAAATTTTTTATTATTAAGAAATTTTTATTCATTTACATGCCAACTACAGATGCCCTTCTCTTCCCTGCTCCTGCCCCTAAGCCTTCTCCCCCCCACAATCCACCTCCCATTCCCTCCTCCAAAAAAAGGTAAGGTCTCCCATGGGGAGTCATCAGAGCCTCATACAATCAGTTGAGGCAGGTCCAAGCCCCTCCACCTACATCAAGGTTGTACAAGGTGTTCCACCATAGGTAGTGGGCTCCAAAAAGTCAGTTCATGCACCAGGGATGGATCCTGATCCTACTGCCAGGGGGGGCCCTTAAGCAGCTCAAGCTACACAACTGTCTCCATTATGCAGAGGGCCTAGTCCAGTCCCATGAAGGCTCCACAGCTGTTGGTCTAAAGTTCATGAGTTCCCTCTAGTTTGGTTTGGTTGTCTCTGTAGGTTTCCCCATCATAATCTTGATGCCCCTTTCAATTTTCAGGTGATCTTTAAAACAAACAAAAAATTTATTCAATTAGAATTCTATACAACTTAAAACCGAATCTCTTACAGTTCAAGGTAACAAAACATTCTTGTTTTCTTTGAGGGNCCTTTCTGAATGTGGATGGTGCAAATGAATGAAGGAATGAAGGAACGAATGAGTAAATAACCACTATGTTGTTGGTTGTTTCTATTCTTTGCTTTTACTGTTTGGGGTCCTACCACCCAGCTCCCAAATAAATTACACATGGAGTCTTATACTAACTTATAAATGCTCAGCCTTAGCTTGGCTTATTTCTAGCCAGCTTTTCTTAACTTAAATAATCTCATCTACCTTTTGCCTCTAGCCTTTTATCTTTATTTCTGTATACTTTTCTTTACTTCTTACTCTACTGCTTGCTGTGTAGCTGGGTGGCTAATCCCTGGAATCTTTCTCTCCTCCTCTTTCTTGCTCTTTGATCTCTTCCCAGATTCCTCATTCTATTTATATCTGACTCCCAGCCCCACCTATCTTTTCTCCTGCCTCTCTATTGGACATTCAGCTCTATATTAAACCAATCAGGTGTTTTAAACAGACAACTTTACAGAGTTAAACAAATGAAACATAAAAGAATGCAACACATCTTTGCATCATTAAACAAATATTCCATGGCATTAACAAATTTAACGTATCTTAAAATAATATTCCACTACACCACTATATTTCAGGGTTCCATTTTATGTATCAAAGTTATCTAAAATAATTAGGATACTGCATATGTGGACTAAACTTTTCTTTAAAACAATAGTTAATGATTTGGCTTTAGAAATTANGTTGTGTTCTTTTGTAGTGTTTACAAGGTTAGGGTTATTTTTAAAGCCTGATTCAGAGGTTCTGCAGGTCTGGTTTCCATCTTCAGTTGCCTCCATGGTAGCTTTCTGACACTGTTAGACACATCAACACAGTTCTCTGTTTCAAGCAGTTACCAAGCTGACCAACATCGAGTGACAAGTTTTAAAAGATGACCTGAAGTATTTGACATAGTGCACAATCTCTGACTATGTATATAACAAAAATGAATTACTCACAAGTGTGGTTGTAATTATACGGCCAGCTCAATTGCTTATATATTTTATCAAAATAGCTTTATTTATAAGCAACTTATGAACAAAGGGGAAGGGAGCAAGACGGACACGAAAGCAATCCAATGATGAATTCTCTGCCTTCTAAGATCGCAGCGAATGGCTAGACGGTGAGTGGGACGATCCAAAACGCTCCCCAGGGAAGGAAGCTAGCGAGAGGAGACAAGAGAGCGCTCACATAGCTGCCCCAATTTTTCAAGAAGCTCAGGTTTTTGGCCANGCCCTTAAAAGGGAGATGCTAGCCACCTAGCTGAAGCCAAAATAGCCATCCACTACATCTCCCCCTTTTTTTCTAAATAAGAANGTTTTAACCTAAATATAAACTATTTACAATAGGAATAATTATCAAATATTATTTAGAAAGAATAAGAGATAATAACCTGAACAAGATGAACTATACTGACANGAATAGCACTAGACAAGTGATGCTTACTAAAATCCAGAGGAGTTTGAAGCATAAGTAAATGGCATATCACACAGCTCATTCCAAAAGCTGTCCTATCCTGGAAAACTTGAATCTAATATTTAATAAGTTNTAACTGCAATATNCNAAGTTTNTAATTNTAACTGCCTAGTCTTCAACTCCATCAAAGACCTGAGAAGGAATATAATAACACCTGAAAAATGGGAGAAGGTCGCAAGCAATTTTCGGGAATCTTGTGAGAGTAGACAGAGACAGTTGGCAACCTGGACAATCACCTAGAGCCTCTCTGTCTCGTTGGTGCATTCAGGTTGGCTACAGGCCTAGAGTGTCTGTCAGACCATTTTTTGAAGCAGGGTTTTTGAAAGACTATCTTACCCTGTATTGGCAGAGTTCGATAATCATTTTTTTGTGTGTGTCCTGCTCATATCAGCAGGACAGTATTCATACTGCCAGCGGTCGAGGCAAGGGCAGTTCTTTGCCTGATAGGCCATTTTCTCGCCAAGAAGAAGACAAACTTTCAAATGGAAATGCCTAAGAAGCCCAACATTCTCTCGAGATCAGATTGGTGTTGCCAGGAGCATTCGTGTCTCATGTCAACGGAATTTTAAGTTATTAAAACATTTCAATGCCATGTTCTCTAGGTCTATTTAGTGTTTGAAGACTACCTATCCGTCTGACGTATGTTTTTGTAAATCTGGAGAATTTAACTAACCTAACTATAGAAATGATAAGCCTGAATGACTATAATTCTGTAAGTCTTCTCTAATAAAATAACTTTAAGGACTAAAGCTTCATATAGCAAAATAAACAGTCTGTAACCAGATGTACCATGTGGATAATCACCTCAAGATTGTGACAATACACGAAATAGTTTAACCTAGAGGTAGAAATGTATGTATAGTGCAATATACAATATAACAATGATCTTGAATATATATCAATATACAAAATATCTTAAGCAGAGGTAGACATATGTACAGTATGGCAAATATAATGTCACACTTGTATCAATATACAAAATATTTCAAGTAGAGGTAGAAATATATATATTACAACCAAAATAGTTCTGTATTTGTATCAATATATATAAATTATCTTAAAAATAGAAATATAAAAATAGTATCAATATACAAATATCAGTGTAAACTTTCTAAGGCTGATTATTATACTGAATTGGTTTACTAGTAAATATAATAATTTACCTTAGTATCTTATACCTATCCAAGCTCAGCTGTTAAAATGTAAGCTCCGATAGAATCTATCCCTTAGGGGGATGGAGAAGGTCATGTTGGGTGCCAAATGCGGTTGTAATTATACAGCCAGCTCAATTGTTTATATATTTTAGCAAAATAGCTTTATTTATAAGCAACTTACGAACAAAGGGGAAGGGAGCAAGGACAGACAAGAAAGCAATCCAGCGATGAATTCTCTGCCTTCTAAGATCACAACAAACGGCTAGACGGTGAGTGGGACTATCCAAAACGCTCCCCAGAGAAGGAAGGGAGCGAGAGGAGACAAGAGAGCGCTCACGTAGTGGCCCCAATTTTTCAAAGGGCTCAGGTTTTTGGCTACGCCCTTAAAAGGGAGATGCTAGCCACCTAGCTGAAGCCAAAATAGCCATCCACTACACACAAGAAAGAATAATAAAATGAAGTGTTATTTAGTATAATATGAGGCATGTTAATATTGAACAACAAAGGAACAACTAAATTAACACTAATTGGTAATGTGTCGACACATTTGAGTCAAAAGAAAATTTACTTACTGCCATAGGTGGAAAGTAACTTATTTGATTTGTTTGTTTTACAATCATTGTGGCAGATTTTAACTACAGCCTAATTAATTTACTAATGAGATTTGAACATAAATTGACATTTTACAAGGTTTTAGGATTGTAAAAAGTAAAAGATGCTTTATAAATCTTGTCAGAGTAATTGCTTGTTTGTCATCCTATCATTCAAAATCCTTAATATTGAGAACTTGTAAATCTAACAGGAATAATGATCTGAGCTAGATTGTATGTCTAAGACAGAAAATTCTGCTGGATGAAAATCCCTAACTGTTCATTCATTGTTTTCCTCACCAGAAACCTCACTGTCCATTCACAGCAGTACACAGTTCATTCTCCACGGCTCCCTTACTCTTATTCCCAGCCTCACTCCTTCCTTCCTGTCCCTTTTCTTTTCTTTTAACCATTTCATATACATAGTCAAATTGTCTACAGGACTGAGTCACTGCCAGGCTGTGGTGGTGCACTCCTTTAATCCCAGCACTCAAGAGGCAGAGGCACGTAGATTTCTATGAGTTCTAGTCCAGCATAGTCTATAAAGTGAGTTCCAGGACAGACAGAGATGTTATACAGAGAAACACTGTCACCAAAANCAAAAACAACAAACAAACAAAACTGAGACACTAAATCTTTTTCTGTATCAAATGAGGTTTTACAGTATATATGTACATAAATCAAACCTACAGGTGGAGAGCGTACACATTAGTAAGTGTGAATGACATATCTCACATATGTGAAGCAATGCTATTCAGGGCTTGCTCTCGGGCAGAATATTCATGATGGTAACTGAAAGAAGACCGNCAAAGAAAAGACAATAAAGGAATTTACTGTGGNACCGAGTATAAGTAGACATAGCTCTAAGACTCCACTT
The DNA here is from genome assembly GCA_001675575.1 of Neotoma lepida. Lineage (NCBI taxonomy): Eukaryota > Metazoa > Chordata > Mammalia > Rodentia > Cricetidae > Neotoma > Neotoma lepida. The sequence continues at coordinate 32,685 of LZPO01035643.1, read as the reverse complement.
CTTTAAATTCCAAATAACTATTTTGAAGTACTGGATTTATTNATAATAATTCTGATCTAGACTATCATTAAAAATTATTGATGTGGTATTCCACATACTGATGGAATACATTTTAGAGTAGTAGTTGTAACTTAGAATAATTTCAGATAAGACTTGTGGTGATGTATTATGTTCCCCAAGATACTGTGTCTCCCAATAAAATTTACCTGAGGATCATTGGAAATAGTCAGCCACTGTAGTAAACAAAAGTCATACAATGTTAGCACACGCCTTTAATCTGTCTGGATCTCTGAGTTCAAGGCCACACTAGGGAANAGAGCCAAGCATTGTGACACATGACTTCAATCCCAGCACCAACCATAGCGTTCTGGAGGTCTGTGCAGACAGACAGGAAGTGATGTAGCTTAGCAGAGAGAGGAAATGAGTTAGCAATGAGAGACAGGAAGTCTCTCTTTGGAAGCTGCAGCATTGGTGAGGTGAGGTTAGCTGGTGGCTGTTCCTAATTTCTCTGATTTCTGTCAGATTTTCATCCTCATTTTGGGCTCCATGTTTTTTTATTTAATAAGACCAGTTAGAAATTCGTCTACAAAAACTTTTAAAGCATACTTTAAAAACATGATGTATGAAAAATACATTGGTAAAACTGATCCTTTACTATTTCTTTCCTTTCTGTTTTTGAGACATGGTCATCATAATATCTTAAACTATCCATATTATAGACTATATCTATAAAATTATGTTTATCAAGAAAACAATACTGAATAAAATATAATGTTCCTTATTTATATTAAGCATGATTTTATCAGGATTACATATCTCAACCACAAACTCTAGGACTTGTCTTTCTTTCTCTAATTTTTCTTCTATCTTTTCCATATATCATTCTCATTCAATATGCAAACCTAAAAATGCCCCAGTTGAACACAGGCTTCTATTTGCCACATTGTTCAAATATCTTATTCCCTCTGCACTACAATGCCCTCATTTTAAGAGGAGGGGAGGCTGCAATCAGGATGTAAATGTTTGTGTATATATGTACTTGTGTATTCANAGAAAAAGCAAAAGACAAAATTAAAAACTAGAGGACCAGAATCAGAACCATGAAGTCTTAGAAACTATCTCATAAAAGGCTAAAATCTAATTAATTAATTAATTAATTAATTTTACATCATCAGTCCTGCTTAAATTATCCTTTGTTTAATGATGAAATGATCCTACATACATGATGACACCAACAGGATTANGAAGAAACAGAATACTTAAAGATGATCAGTTGTCACAACAAATAAAATGTCACAACGTTTCAGTCACATATAAGATGTTACAGCATATTCAGTTTTAGGGCAAGAAACCCAGTTTAAAAAAAATTGAATTTTTCACTTCAAATTAAACAATCNTGTTTGTAGGAAACTAAATGTTCAGACATTATTTTATGTCTCAAGACAGAATTTTGACTAAATTGCCTTTAAAGCTCTACATTTCATTTAAAAATTATGCAATTGTTTGAAAAGTTAAGAAGCTGTTTATTAATGGGTGCTTAAAGATATGCAACATTCCCACAAGTGTTGGGCTTTTTCTGTCTTTGCTTAAACACAACTCTAAGACCTACAGAAGTTGAATTTTGCCAGTAGGTAATTTTATTTTATTTTTAATAATTGGAAAACACTTTTCTCAGAAGTGAAATAAAGATTACTTTCATAAAAGCATATTTTGCCTCAAGAGTTTTTTTTTTTT
>LZPO01035642.1:4959-16285 GCA_001675575.1 Neotoma lepida | reverse complement strand
ATGCACCATCATGCTTGGCTTTTTTATATGGGGGCTGGGGATCAGAGCTCATGTATAGCAGATACTTGATTGAGCCATTTTCTTGTGGTCCTGTGAGAAAGGGACGAGTTAGTTTTATTTACATCCTCCTGCCCCGCTGAGCTGTCAGACTGGCTGACCCAGACATTTGGAAACATCCAGGTCCTTAATCTACTTCTTGCTCTGTGTTGCATCTAGCGTCAGCAACCTTTCCTTACTTATGACGTTTACTGTTTGCATCGGAACAAGTTGGGAAAACTTTCCATTTATTTTAGTGAACTTACACAGATTTTGCCTCAATTGAGAAAGGACAACAACAAAAACGACCATGCTGTTTTCCAAAGAGGCTGTAGANGGGCATCCTGGTGGCAGGCAGTTATTTTATATAGACACCCCAAGGGCAGAAAGTATTCACACACCTGTCTGGGTTTGTGCATGTATGTGAAAGTGTGGATGTCCCTGCATGTCCCATGTCTATTATTTAGATAAGCCACGGCTGAACCCATTTGAATTTTACTCCTTGCATCTACATATTCCATGTCCTTAGGTCACCCTCCTCCTCAAGCCCCCTAGCAAGCTGTGAAGAGCTCCTTGGGGGATAAACACACAAGTATGGCTCCAAGCTTGTACTCCCAGTGACTGTGTGCTCAGTTGCCAGGCTGGCGGCAGTTGTTTTGGTGGCACCTGTAGATTCTGAGATTGTGGCTGGTTTCATCAGANGCATGTGTCATACATTTTCAGGAGCTCACAGAGCACAGGAATCTTCTGGTCCTACTTGATCAGCTGACCAAACAACACCTAAGTCTTGCTGTGGTCACTTTCTTTCCACACCCGCTGCCCTTCCATCCTGCACATCGCTCAAAGTAAAATCCAATGGCTTTACTTTATAGGAGGGAAAACCACCCGGACTCTCTTCCTAATACCAAGCACAAAGCCTGTTAAATAAAACAGTTTGTTGAATAATCTACTGAATAGGTAGTGAAAGGACCAAGCAGACGCCATAACAGGCTGCTCAGTCTTCTCTCAGAGATCAGGCCTCAATTTTAGTTTCCTGAGACTTGAGCAAGCAGTTTCTGGGAGGGCCATGAACAAAAGACATAGTCCTTGCACTAGCTCCTTTTCTGCATGTACTCTGACCACTCAAGGTTCAGTCACTTGTTTACGGTCTGGGATCCCTCACCAACTTAGAGCTACATGCATGAGTCAAGGACAGAGCCTGGGCCACTGAGTCAGCCTCCACAACCAGCATGTGCTAGGCCAGCCAGCCTCCATGGCAGCTCAAGGACAAAGCCTGAGATTTGTCCAGGCCTGCCCCCAAATGGAAACTGTAACCCCCAACTAACCCTAGCCAATTAAAAGTTACTAACANGATTGCCAATCATATAAACCAATCCTGAGTAGTCTGTAGACCCTATGTAGTCTGTAGACCCCAAGCCCTCCTTGCTATAGAAACCCTGCTCCGTTGCTACTCAGGGTCTCTCCCACTCTGCTGCTGTGTCAGACAGACAGAGANTTAACTTGTAATAGTAAAAAGACTCTTTGCTTTTGCATCGGATTTGGTCTCTAGGTAGTCTTTGGGGGACTCTGGTAGGTGAATGGAACTCTTCCATGTGTGAGCACTTTTAAAATAAATGGCTGCTCCTAAGTGCCAGGGCTATGGGAAGATCCGTCTCACTTTTATTTCTCTCCTTATTTANAATCCCCCTGCAGATGCTATTCTCATATATTCAGATGCTGTGGAAAACATAGTGCATCCAGAGGACCAGTGGTAAGGAAACTGAAATGGACCACAGCCTCCAGCCCATTAATCAAGCCCATAATTTCTGTTAAGGCAGGTAAGACAATGAGCCTTGCTGAGGTTAAAAAAAAAAGTCTNTATCAGGAGCATATTTAGAAGCTACAACCAGCAAGTGTTGTTCCAGGACACAGTGGAGATGCTTCTGAAAAGCAGAGAAGTTTGAAGACCCTCATTAAGANGGGNTCACCTATGGATACAGATAAAACAGGGAAGAAAAATGTATCCAAAGTTCCAACAAAACTAAGCTCATACCTGTCCGTCCTCCTACTTTCTGAACAATTCTCTAAGTCACAAGATGAGTAAAATGGAGCTTGAAATAGACAAAAATGGGACCAGAGGGTTTCTTCTATGTAATATTTCAAAGGACTTGTTACTCNTTGCCTTCTGCAAAATAATTGCTTCCTCCCTGCATATTTTTTATAATAATAAAAGGAAAAGTGTGAAGTGCCCAGCTAATGTAATTCTTCTCAATGACTGCAACCATCCTGTTCACAGATCTCTCTCACACTTAGTGCATCCTGGAGCTATATGATGCGTTTGTGCCACAGGTCACCAAAAGAGCACTTTTTGTATCTGTGTGTTCTGATGGGACTGAGGGCTGAACTGTGAATGAATGCCTCTTGTGTGGGGAAAGCTAAGCCCAGAAGCCAAGAGCTATAGCAGTTAAATATGCACCAATTCTCATAAAAAGAGCAGCCACAGGCAATGAAGACTGGCTGAACGCAGGGAAGCAGAAAAAAAAATCCCTCTACCAATTTTCATCTCTGTAATCGGCATGCCTGCCTAGCCCTTCACCAACGCTGCCCTTGGCTGGGGCAACAGATGCACACACCCACGGATGTCCCAGCACCAAAAACAAGAACAAATTTCTTCCTTTCCTTTCCTTAGCAAAAATATCAGCACCCCTCCCCCTCTCCCTCCCTCCTCTCTCTCTCAAGCACAGTTCTAAAAAATTATGCATCTCTAAATCACCATATTTGAGATTTTAGGAGACAGTGACTTCCAGAATGATTTGCACTTTAAGCATGAAGGGTGACAGCCAAATGGCCCATGTACCCAGTTAACCATGTTAACATGTAGCTTTGAGAGCTCCTAAAACCACAACTCATTAAAACCCTGAAACAAGACCAAAACAAAACAAACACAAAGTAAGATTTCTCCACCACTCAACACACAGATTCAAAACCTTCCTGAATTCCTCAGACTCAGCCATTCTTCTGAGGAGCTTAGAACAGGCAGTGGAAGGTCCCTTTCCTGGTCGCCCTTGTCCTGTGGAGTCTGCACCTTGATAAGCNCTGTCTCAGATATACTGGGGCCTCCAAGCAAAATGCAGACACTCGTGTTTTTTTCATTAACTCAGCGAGCAGGTTCTAGGACGGGTGCTATCATGTAAAGAAGAGTGCAGAATGAATTAGGACACGTTCCCTGTCTTCCAAAAGTTTGTGATGTAAAGAGAGAAATAGACATGAGCACACAAATTTATAAAAATTTTCATTTACATATGTAACTAAGGCACAGAATGTGAGTATGAAGACCATAGTAGAGTTCAGAATTCAACCCAGAGTTGCTGTGGAGGTGTCTATGTCACTTTTCTCACTGCTATGGCAACCTACCAGACAGAAGAACTCAATGGAGGGAGGGAAGGAGGGAGGGAGGGAGACAAGGAGGGAAGGAGGGAGGGAGGGAAGGAGGGAGACAAGGAGGGAAGGAGGGAGGGAGGGAAGGAGGGAGGGAGGGAGAGAGAGGGAGGTTGATTTTAGTTTGGCTCACAGCTCCAGAGTACAGTCTGTCATGATTGCTAAGTCACAGCACAGGAGCCTGAGTTGCGGGCCACATTGTGTCCATAGTCAGGGATCAGAGAGAATGAGCATCGGTACCCAGCTCACTTCCTTCTTTTCATTCAGTCTCCTATAATGAGGAGGAAGTCTTCCCAGCTCAAAGAACCTAGTGTAGAAGCTCCCTCACTGAAATGCTCGGGGGTTTGTCTTCTAGGTAATTGTAGATCCTGTCAAGTTTATAATGTGGGTAAAATCCCAGAAGACTTCACAGAGAAAGTGACATGGAGAGGTGACTTTTCTAGTTGAAGAGAAAGGCATATGTATAAAGTGTGAAGAAGCTGACTACCGTTGGCACACATGCAGTAGAGATGAGATTCAGACCAGCTAGTCTGGGACACAATACTACATTTGACTATCTATGTGCAAATATGTGTAAAGGAACAATATTGAGCATTTTGCTTTTCCATAACACTAACCATATTTCAAGTGCTCGGAAGCTCCATGTGGGCAGCAGAACTGGGCAGTAGAGATATAGGATATGTTCACTGTAAGAGACAATTCCACCAGATAGATGATGTTAGACAAGACATCATGGCTACGGTTATAGAGGAGGCACCGAGAACACACAGATGTAGGAGACTGTGGGGTGCAGAGGGGAAGAGAGAGACAGAGATACAGAGACAGACAGAGATGAGAGAGACAAAGAGAGATAGAGAGAGAGAGAGAGAGAGAGAGAGAGAGAGAGAGAGAGAGAGAGAGGAGAAGGATTTGGGAGGAGATGACACCAGCAAACAGTCTGAAATGAATGTGGGAAATAGTGACTAGTGAAGGGCTCTAGCAGGCCTGAGCAGGGCAAACATGGCTCTAGCAGGCCTTGCCCTTCCCTCATTCCCTCTGCTTTGCTAAACTGTTAGATTACATTCCTAAAGCTGGCCGTCAGTGTCTGTTCCCTTATTTGGCTACTTCTTCCCCCTGAGGTTGACTACCAAGGTCCAGATATCAAAGTATGGAAGACCAGCAATCAAAACACCCCCTTTGGTTGCCCTAATTAGCATTCAATGCCCATTCAGAACAAACCAACTCATCCTAACATGGGTTTCCTATATTCCCTTTATAAACTGTCATTTGCCTATGGGCCACATCTGTCTCCTCTCTATCCAGAGGCNGTCCTTTGTCCCTCTGGGGGCAAATATCCCTTCCCCCTCTCCTTTGTTCCTTTCCATTTTCCCCTCACCNTGTCTCCTGCTTTTGTCTCTTATTCCCTGCCCCCTGTCCCTCTGGGGCAGAAAAATCTCTCTTGTGTTGAGAGCTGGGTATTGGTGTGTCCTGTGCCCATGCCGGTCCTCTCAAATACCATCAAGAATAGAATATCCACTATTGTTAAATATGGCCAGTATTAAAAAGACAAAACAACAACAACAACAACAAACAACAACAACAAAAAAAACCAAAAATATCTCATGAAGACATAAAATTAGGAGGCCATCACTGCTAGTGATGGAACTTGGTTACCCATGTGTTACCCGTGTGTCTCCCCAGTAAGTATTGGTTTCTGATTCTGGTTTCCACAACTGTTAACAGATAAAGGTCTGTTGTTTTGAGTCACCTGTTTGTGTTCCTTTGCCTCAGCCACCACAGGATACCAACACAAAGTGACAACAAGGAGTGAAGACTGCAGACACTTTGGGCANAGGGTTATAAAACCAAATGTTGCCAAGGAACAGGCAGATAAAATGAGTGGTGTAAAACAGAAGTCAGGAAATAAAACTAGTGAATACCAGATCTGCACACAGACTGTATTTCCATGTAGCCACCTCCAACACCTACTAAGCCTGCCATCCCCAGGGGTTGTCATCTCCATTTCATTTCAGTTTCTTCTTGGATAAACATCTACATCTTAAACTTTATGGATACCTACTGTAGCACCCCCAGGTAATGTTAAAATGCCCCCTCTCTTGCACCTGTCTCTTATACACATCTAGATGTGTCCCTCACTCTTGTACCCCCCAGGCAATGTTAAAATCCCCCACTCTTGTGACCTTATTGTGGATGCTTCTTGTTGGCTCCTAAACCCAGTCAAGTCTAGTTCTCTGCTCTTGGGAGGAATTCTGGGTATTCTGATGACCTTCCCTACGTACTCAAGTTCTCTAGCAACATCAGGTCTTCTCTGCTAGCACCTTTGTTTCATTCATCCCCAGGTCCTTTAAAACCGAAGGATCTCTTCTTGTCTAATTGGCTACATTGCTATGAGGCAGCAAGTACTTTTGCAACTCAGCTCCTCCCCTCACCTCACANTTTCCCTAGTGTCTTTGCATCCTTACAGGTCAGCAACTTTCCCATTTCCAGACTCAAATGAGACCTCGTTTCCCACCTTCCTGGGACTTCCTCCTCAGCCTGCTTTCCCCGTCTCTCCACAGCCTACCTCCGTGGTTGCTCTCAGCCAGCCTCCCTTGCAACTCTCATTTGAATCCCCACCACACCCATAGGGCTTCTAAGAATCGCTAAAAGTTCAGACATGAGCTTAAACTCCTCAAGATCCCTTTCCAGNTCTACTTAAACCCAAGAATGTTCTGTGTCTGATGGTGGAGGAGACATCAGGTGGACTAGAAACAGATTTCCTTGGCGTTAGTTATGTGTCTTGCTGTGTTAACCAAACAAGTAGCAAGAAGCAACTTGAGGGAGAAAGTGTGTTCTTTGGCTCAGTTTCGAGGTGGGGAAGGCTTGGGTGAAGGCACCAGCTTCCATCTCTGGTGGCTGGAGCATGTGACATGGCTTGCTTACATATCGGAGAGGCAGATGGCAGAAAGCTCAGTCCAGAATACAGGCCAGCTATGACCCCATAGCTCTGTCTCTACAGACTTACAACTGCTTGCTAAGCCCGTGTCCATAAGACTTCAAACTTCCTCAAAGAGCATCACCAGTTGTGATCCAAGTGTTCAAATACATGAGGGTATGGGAATGTATGACACTAGTCCTAGGGTGATGAGAATAAACACCTGTTCACATCAGGTAGGGAACTTGCCACCGACCTAAGTAGTGATACCACAAAAATCCAACTTGGTGAACTAATGAGTTCATTGGCATTACTTACAGCAGTATGAGTGAGGAGTTATTTACAGGAGCATAGACAACTCAGAGGCAGCAGAATTACTGAAAGCCCACCCCAGCATTAGAAACAACTCATGAGGTTGTAACTCCAGAGTTCTTTCCATGTGTGCATGCAACCCANCAGGTCAGAGCCTCTGCTTTTTGGAAGCCCTTGACGCTTCCATAACCTGGGAGAAGGAGGACTGTTGAGTATCTGGGAAGTTTCAGGGACTTCCTGAGATTTTTGAGTTGTTTACTTCCCAGTCTTAATGAGCTTCCCTCCAGGTTGAAATATTACAACTCAGAAGAAATTCCTACACAACACACATTGAAACCATGGCGCTCGTTAAAGCCATACCTTCCATTTGCCCATGACTANTCACTGTACAGTCAAATATCTTCCTTCTTGTAGATGTTTAAAGAACTTGTACATTTTCTGAGAAAGGAACCATAATGAGGGGGAAGAGCCCTAGATTTGGAAACAGAAGGCTTGAAATTGAATCCAGACTTTAGGATCCTGTGTCTTCTGGTTGCTATAGGATTTCTCTTGTTCAATTTCTGACCTGTAAAAGTTGACAGCAACACCCTTCTCAAAGGATCATTGTGGGGTTACAGAAGGTTACAGAAGGTTACAGAAGATAATTGCATAGTTCTTTATAAATTCTAAAGCGATACACTCAGATTTGATCTTCAGCGTAATCAAAGGATGTATTCCCCAGATAGTTCTCATTGTGAGAAAGACTTGTAAGCTCAGGGAGGGTATGTGTAGGTAAGAATCAATAAGTGCTGGGCCATGGTGGTGCATGCTTTTAATTCCAGCACTCAGGAGGCAGAGGCAGGCGGATCCCTGTGAGTTTGAGGCCAGCCTGGGCTACAGAGTGAGTTCCAGGACAGCCGGGGTTACACAGTGAAACCTTGTCTTGAAAAACAAAACAAAACCAACCAAACAAAAAAAGAACCAATAAACAAACTGTTCTGTACAAGTCTCAAGCTCTTGGTTGGAGGACACAGAAGCCCAAGGGTAGCTTCAGGGCCCATGTGAGGGCAATTGCTGGCAACTGTCTGTAGTCCAAACTCATCACAATAGTNGTGTTTCCTTTTCACAGTTCCCCCGAGAACCTGAACACCCAAAGGCACATGGTTCCATTGACAGTGCACTAGGAAGTTCTTTGCTAATGACCCTGCGGTGAAGGCAAAGAGTGGTACCTTNAGTATTACCATCCCTGGCCATTAGGATACCCCAATGAATGGATGTGAGGGATGAATGGACTCCCCATTTACTTTAAGAATTTGAANCTCCCCAAAATGAAAATATGTGTAATGAACTGTGCTGTTATCATTAGGCACATTATCAACACTCTGGATTCCACTGTTGCTCTGAGACTCACAGTGAGATAACACATTGATTAACCAAAATAAACCCAATATCGACTGCGCTGATAGAATTACCGTTTGGAATAAGGCTGTCTCCTTTAGATTTAGGCTGTCTCCTTGCTTACATTTCAAATGGAACTATGAAAGAGAAGGTGATTTCGTGCCATGTATCTGTCTGTCTCTGTAAGTGTGTGTATGTGTGTATATATGTAAGAACTCCATGATTTTCCTTTTAGTAAACCTATCTTTTATTTATCAAGACATCTCAACTAACCTTGAGTCTGTAAGGTGAAGATACACGGCCCCTTTGGATCTGCATTTCTCTGATTCTGTGCTTAATCAGGTGTAGACACAGACTCCAGTTCTTACACAGTGTTTAATTGTACAGATTCCATAAAAAAAGTCACTTAATCTAAAGACAACAAATACTCTCTTTTATTGCCACACTAAATACTTCAACCAGCAAATGCTTTTGGGGGTGCATTTTATTTATGGATTTTTTCACAATGCTGGAGAGCTTTTGTCTTTTTTAGTGCTTTCTAGTTAGAGTTGTAGGCTGATCATTTTCTGGTCGGTTTCACATTAAGCTGCTTCAGAACTAGTTGGAGTGGTAATCGCTTTCTACTGTTTATACTTTGTCCCCTCGAGTCTTATGCTAAATCTTTACCACTCCATCAGGAACTTTGCAGTACATTGTGCCATACACTCACTCTGGGCACCCTAATGACTTCATGTATATATCGAGTAAGACATGTAAATGTTTCTTATTCAAACAAGGAGAGACAAAATATAATCAACCCTATCAGCAAAGAAAAAGAGATCTGGCAACTCCCCCCGGCCATACACACAGTGAGATTATGACAGAGAAACAGGTTTATAAATCTCAGTGTGGGAAAACAAAGCAAATTATAAAAGACCCCTAAAGGAAGAGATTTGGATTGCTTAAAAAACAGCTTGTTTGGTATTCTGTTCTTACATTTAAAACTGAAAATAACACGTTTGAGAAATAAGCATGAGCAATATGCCAGCTTTCTCAGCTAGAAGGAAACACCTAAGTTTGTAAGAAGGAAAGTGAGGAAAGTTGGAGGCCTGTCGGTGACCTTGAACCCCAGTCACTCTGCCCTGGAAGAAGCTAACGGGTAGCAGGGAGCCCTAGAGGGTTCAGCCTGGAGATAAAAATAAATGAAACAAAACAGAGCCTCTTGGGGTCTTCAGCAAGGGCCCCAAATACAAGAAATTGGAGTGACTAGAACAAAAGCTACTAGTGTCTGCATCTTTTTACACAAAATTGATTTATTTTTATTCACATATGTGCATGTGCTTGTCTGTTTTGCATATGTGTGCAATTACCCTCGGAGATCAGAAGTGACCTCAGATCCATGGGATTTCAGTTACAGGTGGTTTTGAGTCTCCTGATATGGGTGCTGGGAACCAAACCCAGGTCCTCCACATGAGCAGTGAGCGTTCCTAATTGCTAAGCCATCTGTCCAGCCTCTACANTTGGCATCTTGAAAAATGAAGGTTCCTTGGCCCAAAAAACCAAATCCAAACTTCCAAGTCTTCTCCCCATGTTTTAGAACAAATGGGATAATTCAGACAAACGCTTTTCCAGAAGCAGGAACACGTACGCGGGCGGGCATCTTCAGGGGAAGGAGTCTGTGGCTGAGAACAGGGTGAGGGTAAGAGAGATGGAGAAGAGAGCGGTATTGGGCTAAAAACAAGTCACAGGTAGCGTGAAGGAGTGAGAAAATGGGCAGGATGTGAGGGACAAAGCGGAAGTAACTGGAGTAGAAGGGAAGTCCGGTTTCNGCTCGAGACTAAACCATGCTTAGAACGGGAAACACAACACGGTACCTACAAAAGTGAGGTCAGAAAATGTTTTTCCTGATGCACTAAAGGGGGCTGAAGGAAAATGCACAAAACACTCACTGGGCTGCTGCTGTGGTGCACAGCCAGCCACACTTGGTTCTTCCCTGCTTGGATATGCTTCCTTTGGGACACGGGAGACCGGGAGTGCACAGCAGAGTGTTCTCCTGCAGGCTCCTTAAAGATGTTCATCAGCTTCCATAAAATGGTGTCTGCAGACAGGAAGTGATGTCACAGTCAGGCTTGCTGCTAGAAACAGGGATTCGGATACATAGAGGGCTGCAGGCCATCAAAGCTCAGTGCTAACCAATAATGCAGCCANGGAGGCCAGACCCAAAGTCACCTGAGCAGTCACCACGAATTTTGACGGCACAGGTAGGGAGGAGGAACTGGGGAAGAACGGAGACTGGGGATGAAGAGAGGATAAGTTACATTTACTGCNTGTTTCCCCACTTTGAAAAGACTGTATTTTCTTCAATTATGTGTATGTATGTGTCTGTGCATAAGATGTAGGTAAGCTAGAAGAGGGCATAATATTCCCTGGAGCTGGAGTGGGAGCAGATTGTGAGCTTCCCAGCAGAGGTGCCAGACACCAAACTTGGGTCTTCTGTGAGAGCATTGTACACTCTCACTGCTGAGCCACCTCTCCAGGCCCCATTTTTCCTCTTGTTAAACTAATTCATTATTATTCACCACGAACTATTCAGACCTATTCGGATTCCTTAAGTTCAGCGTTTGGTTGCTATTAGCGATATCTTCTTCAAAGAAAACTTAAGGTACTTCTGTAAGAGGTACATGCACAGGTTAATGCTACACGGTGCACCTTGGCCTTTCGGGACACGCAGTGGATAGCTAATCAGTGTATCTGTTGTTTCTAGGAAACACAGGGAGAAAACAATCATCACCTCTGTTCTCCTCTCCGGGCCAAAAGAGTGAGCGGTAATGAGAGAGCCTGTGAGGGCAACTGGGAACCGCAAGTCCCAACACACAGGTTAACATTGCCTGGCTCACCTAACTCACAGGTGCTCGGTTGCCAGGTAACACTCAGGGCCTCTGGGTGCTTTTAGAAGGCCTGCAGCTGGGCTTGGAGAGATGTGGGCACAGCCTGGGGCCATGGCAAGGCAAAGCAGAGGGAGTTAGTTTCAGGGCACCTGGCAGGGCAACCAGTGCTCACCCCTGTGGCAAGTGGAGGCATGCTGGGTTTGGCCCCTGAGTGGCGAGTCTGCCTCAGCTGCCTGTGCTGTGAGAAGCTTCTCTGATTCCCTGCAACCCTATAGATGTAGAACGGAGAAGATGGAAACTGTGTGGCACATTTATGAACTTACCCTTTATAACTACATTTCTATTTGTGTATGTTTGTGTTCCTGTCCATATTTATATTGTTTATATTTATAGCTACACATTT
>LZPO01035641.1:0-45515 GCA_001675575.1 Neotoma lepida | reverse complement strand
TGTAAAAGAAGTGGAAGATCTTTTTAATAATTAAAAAAAAAAAGAAATAGTGTAGACTGCTGTGAAGCAGTGTTTTCTGGATATGGCAGGGTTGTTGATCTAATCCTCTCCTCCTTAGTTAGATGCAAGCTCCCAGCAGCTGTGGCTACATTCACAAGCACTTCAAGATCAATTCAGCCTAAATCCCAGCATGCGCAGAGGAGGGGCTAGTGATCTTAGCTGAGGAGTGATTGGCAACTGATGGCTGCTGGGGGAGGGAGAGTGTCAGTTTTTATGAGGGATGTAGCTCCCAATAGGCTACCTAGGCTCCAGTGCAAGGCCTTACGCTCATGTGCATACTGACAGCACTACATAGACTCAGTGCCTGAAAATGGGGACATAAATTTGGGAGGAAATGTGGTGGGAGATATGAGAGGATATGGAAAATAAGGAGTTTGGGGAGAGTTAGATCAAAACATATTATGTAAAGGTATGAAATTCTCAAACAATAAATCTTAAAAATTACAGCAGAAACATGATCATAGAAGACCAAATAGTAAATTTGTAAACTGGGCTTCTACTCAAACACTCAGAACTAACACATCAAGTTTCATCAAACTTAGGTTAAGTCTCCAGTGTGGATGATAAACTCTGGGTTCCCACCATAGCTTTTCCAATGCCATATGGTTCTTAGATTGCAAGTTTGAGAAAGGCACGGCATATTTCTCTTATTAAGGTTGTAATGCCAGCACTTGGCATGGTGGCTTACATAAACAAGATGACTAGTTAGTTGACATGAAAGTAATGAGGGTCGAAGAGATGGTTCAATGGTGAAGAGTCCTGGTTGCTCTTCCAGAGGACCACAGTTTGATTTTCAGCACATACATGATTGCACACAACTGTCTGTAACTCCAGTCCCAGGGAATTCAATGCCCTCTTCTGGCCTCCATGTGCTACACAGAAGTACTTGCAGACCAAGCACGCATACACATAAGTAAAATTAAAAAAAAAAAAATATATATATATATATATATATGGCCACAATTTTTCTACAATTAATATTTCACATATGTAATTGAAAATGAAAATATATATTAATGACAAAATTAACATTCACTTTAACACCCATAGAATGTGGCCAATGCTGCTCATTCTGAGTATCTTTGCCACAAATGCTTTTGTTAAGTATATGGGAATATAATGTATTCCTCTGGGCTCATGCTTGATCATCACATTTATTTTGTCATTTGAATATATTTTATAAGCATTTACCATCATCTAGCTACTATTCAAGTCACTTAGAGGATGGGATGTCAACAAGAACTAAAAAGATCTACCTCTGTGAGGCTTTAATCATGCTGTTTGACTTTTCAATGATTTGTAACCAAAGGAATAAAAGACATTTCTAATGAGAAAATGCCCACCGTATTTAGGAAGCAAGTGTAGAACTTGAGCTGAGAATTTGTTAGCTGTATGGGTCACAGTCAGAGCTAAGTGTTTAATGGATCTCCTGAAGGAACTGCTGGGCTTCACAAAACTCNAGGTCCTGGATTTGTTTCTTCATCTTTCTGTTTGTGATGATGTTGTATGGGTGAGGACCATGAGTGTTTGTCATGATGTTATATGGGCAGGGACTAGTCCTGGCAGGATGATCCAGATGTTCACTGCTAATTCAGATGCCTTGAGCATGGGTAAGATATGGCTGAGGGAAACATTTATTCTATTAAGTCTTCAGCTATTACATAACATGTATTTGAGCTACCTTGCAATCAGACTTTCNTTTCGGCTAACCAGCCCCAAATAATGACATGGAGCGTTATTATTAATTATGAAAGCTTGGACTTTAGTTTAGGCTTATTCCCAACTAGCTCTTATAACTCAAACTAATCTGTTTTTATCAATCTACATTCTGCCACATGGCTTAGTTGCTTTTCTTCCATTCTGTATGTCTGACTCCCTCCATGTCTCACTGGTGTAATCCCTCATGTCAGATTCTAACCCAGAGTTCCTCTCTCTGCCCAGAAGTCCCACCTAGCCTCTCCTGCCTAGCTATTGGCCATTCAACTCTTTATTAAACCAATCAGAATAAAACAGTGACACATTTTCACACAGTTTGATCAAATATACTACAACACAACCTGAGTATTTTAGTATATCATTTGATGCTCTCTATCAATAGAGAGAAGATAGACTCTCAGGTACCTGAGTTGTGGCCACTTACCTCTTCTCATGAGGAAGGGAAAATAACTATATTTAAAGCACACATAAAATTTTTCTCTTGAGCCCCTAATACTCAAGAGCTACTTATAATCAAGTATGAAGATTGATGACTCAGAAAGGAACAAAAATGTGCAGCTACCACTCTTTTGGATGAAAGACCTGTTACTGAGGTGATAACTTTTTAAAAAAACACAAGTGGAACTGCAACAAATCTTTACTTTATAGGAACAAAGTATGTCTTTGCAGCAACTATAAAAGGAAATGCTTAGAGGACAGTTAGCTTCATCCTATGGGAGCACTCAAACATGCAGAATATGACATGGGAAGGAACAGACCTTAACTGAAGATCTTTCTGGAAATATGAGCACCAAATAAAATTAAATTTGGATAAAGAAATAAAGAATAATAATACAAATATGTATTTTTCTCTCTGTGTTTCTGTCTGTATTTCTTATTCAACTACCAATACAAGCATGTATAAAATATATATTAAACATATAATATACATATATATATATATTAAACATTGATTGCTGGTGTCTTGCAAGATGCTTATTAAATACATGTAAGCACAAAGGTAAAATATAATTCCATTCCTCGGATTTCACATTGCTAACGATGCCTTGTTCTTTGTCCTCTCTGTGTCATTTAACCACTTATCTTACCTCTTACATATTTAAATACCTGTTCTTTGAGTCTTCCATCTAGCTTTTAGAATGTATATAAAGCAAAGCATGATCTTTGTTCTCATATATAAACCCAGAACCTTGAAGTACTGAAATGGTAGGAGCTCAATGAATATTCATGAATTGTGTGATGGAATTATAAAATAAAAGACACATTTTTACATTTTGTGTGGATCATGTTGGAAAGCACAAGGCAATTATTGTGTAATAGGAAATATTTTTTGATGAACAAAGCTGTGAAAAGAACAGGATGTACTGACAGCCA
Organism: Neotoma lepida; assembly: GCA_001675575.1. Lineage (NCBI taxonomy): Eukaryota > Metazoa > Chordata > Mammalia > Rodentia > Cricetidae > Neotoma > Neotoma lepida. The sequence continues at coordinate 42,365 of LZPO01035641.1, read as the reverse complement.
ATTTCAATTGGCAAGAAATAGAGCAATACATGCAGAACAGTCATCATTTGGTGTACAAACATTTAGCTTTATTTTCTCTGTTGTGTATTTCTTCATTTTTCCCCCTGAAATATGCCCATGACATAAATGGAAAAAGTAATAGGTGAATTATTTATAGGAAAGTTATTCTTTTGGTGGTTAAAGAAGTTTGGGGAGGGTATGAGCCTAACAAAAATAGTGGAGCTGTATTTTCTAAGAGAATGCTCCAATCAAGAGTGACCTAATCATGATGAACTGGTGACAATAAAACTCAATCAAGCCATTAGTGAGTCACGGGGAGGGTGCATGATCTGATTTCATCACAATTGAGCTGAAGAGGGTCAGATGGACATTTCTGGAGTTATGTTGAACATTAGGAAAAGGTAAGTAGTGATAAAACCTGTTTTCCAATGTTTCTTTTAGAAAGTCATTTATATAGCATTTGGAATGATGGAAAGATAAAAAGTTAGAAGGCAGTATTTGATCAGTATCCTTAAAGAAAGAATGATCCTGACTTGTAAATCAATTATAGTTTAGTGGACATTGCCTAGCAGAGGTCAAATTTTATTGCATAGTAGATAGGCTGCTGATCAGGGGCTATGAATTAGATTCTATTACACATCACTTGATAATTATTTTAATTCTATATTTCCCTTGGCATTATAGATACATATGTATGTTAATACGCATGCATGCATATACTTAAGTAAATTTGTTATTTGTTTATAAGTATTCATAACCATTTATCATTTAACGCTCTTAAAGAATGTAACTCAGATGAAATAAATGTAAATCTTANTTGTTTTCTTTTAAATACATTTCTAGGTCAACAGACCCTTAGTGGTTAGTGATGACAATGATTTCTCCGCCGTCTCTCTTCTGCTTATTGTTATTATCTTTCTCATGTCTGCTAAAGAAGACTCATTCAATTGCTTCCCAAATTTATTCAATTTTTGTATAATAAGATTATTAAAATCAGTTTACTTTTAATGACTCAACAGTTGTTTCTCTTATTAGAATAAAAAAAAAACAAAAGAAAATACAAAAGATAAAGTGCTTGCTTTGTGGGAGCACTATCCAATTACCTTTGCAAATTCCTAGCTGGCTGAGGTTAGGAACTCTAGCTCAGTGTCTGCTGAAACCACAAACCATTATAAATATCACCATGTTTTCACATGGTTTCAATATTCCTTATGAAGATTCCATAATTTGATTGACACTTAGGCCTGATTTTCGAGGAGTGATAATGAGTTGAATAACCAGTTACTCAGAAGGCAAGACACAGATATTGGTGGACAAAGTCAAATCAAATTAGAGCCTGAATTTTGCTGAGCTACCTCCAATAGTAAGTCTAAAGAAGGAGATATCAAGATTGAATATTTCAAATGATTTATTAATTTATTATTTTAGATGTTCATTTAGAACTTATAAATTGTAGGGTACAGAGATGAATTTTTTGTCATGCATTTCATTTTCCAACTATTTTGACATATTTATTATAGTAGAGGAAAATAAAGGAAAGCTTTATTCTAATATGAGAGATCTTTGACATAAGACATTTATGCATCTTACAGTGATGTACTAAACAACCTGAAGTTGTTATTTCTCCTTATTATGACTCCTTTTGGGGGAACTTCCATCTCTCCCTGTTTCTCTTTCTGCCTCTTTCTACATATATATTTGTCTCTTTCTATATATACACATATATACATATGTTTATATGTATGTATGTATGTATGTGTGTATATAATATATATATATATTTATAATTACAATATACTCTCCACACAATGTAAAATTCACATTTTTCAAAAAAACAAATGAGAAACATAGAATAATAAAGACACTTAGAACTGCTTACATTTCTAAGCATTTCTTAACACTTCTTCATATATGTTTAAGTAACCATTCTTTATATATATATATACATTTTAAAATAACATATACACATTTCTAAATAACACTACTTTGTACTTTCTTCATGGGCTGATTTTCATAGTGATAAGGTATATTAGGCAGTGATTTAGTACAGAAATGATGTTTCATTAAATACATTTTACCTTGATTATTTTAAAATTCATCTGTCATTATATAGTACAATTAAAACTTTTAAGCATGAAGATATGGGATCTACAAATTAGTTAATTTCCAAAGGGGGAGAATGAGTTGTAGATTGGCAAAATCACATATGACATTTATCTGAAGTGGTTCAACTTCAATTTTAAAGGAAGCAATGGGCCAGTTTTCTTTTAGCTTCTATACCTGTCAGCCAATGTGTAACTAATTTCTAGTACGTGTGTGTGTGTGTGTGTGTGTGTGTGTGAAGATCTAAAAGGCAGATTTCTGACAGAGATTGTTTTATCATAAAGATTTTCCTGAAAATTTGTTATANTGTGTGTGTGTGTGTGTGAAGATCTAAAAGGCAGATTTCTGACAGAGATTGTTTTATCATAAAGATTTTCCTGAAAATTTGTTATAAGAGGCTAAACTACAACTTAAAAGGAATTAATTAGAAATGAAATAAAAATGTGTAAGCATGTTTAGTGTAGGATGAATTGGATTTCACTGCTATCAAAGTATTTTCATAATGCAAAAATATTGAAATATTATCTCTACATGATTGAGGCCACTTATTGATGCCTAAGCTAGCCTTAGTTGGTATCTAAAAACAATGAATTTTTTTTTCTGAAAGACAAATGATGGTCAAGAAATATAATCCTTAATTGGCCATAACTTCCTTTCTTGCTTCATCTNTGGACACTGAGTTTTCTCCAGTGACACTCACATGCAGAGTCTAGACACTGTTACAGAAGAGGACTTTCAAGGTGCAGTTTGAAGCTATCCCAGAAGTATTTATCAGATAAACACCCAGCTGGGAATACAAGGTCAGAGTCATCCTGGGCATGTAAACTCCCTGCAACCTAGGTTTCTATTAAAGTTGAAATGTGGAAAACAGATGGGACTGCTGTAAAAACTCCCGGTAGTACCAGAGAGAAAGTTCTGAAACTACATCACAAGACAGGGTTTTACAAAAGAAAAAATAATAAGTTTCCCAGGTAATAAGTGGGGCCCAAGTCTGTAGTCAGACTTTTTTTGGGGCCACCAGCTCATAAATAAGGACATGGAGATTTATTAAATATCAAAGTTTAGATTTTAGCTTTGGCATGTCCCCAACTAGCTTTAATAACTCAGATTAGTCTGCTTATATTAATCTATGTTCTGCCACATGCTTTTACCTTTCCTCCGTACTTATGAATGTCCAACTTGCTCCAAATTCCCATGCCTAGATTCCTCCTCCTCTTCCCCTCTCTCCCCAGAAATTCCACCTATCTCTCCTTCCTAGCTATTGGCCNTTCAGTTTTTTATTATACTAATCACAGCAATGTATCTTCACACACTGTGCAAATATCCCACAACATTTCTCCCTTTTTGGCCATTCAGCTCTCTATTAAACCAGGCACAGTGACACATTGTCACACAGAATAAACAAATATTCTGCAGTAATAAATCAGCTGGAAAACACTAAAGCTGCTAGTGAAGAGACCAAATCAAAAGAGAAACAAAAGGATCCCCCCTCTCTCGTGGTCTGTAAGCCTCTGCATGTATTAGCTATGCTATTTTTCTGTTAGGTAGCAACATGGAATTTCAGCATTAACACTGGACATGTAAGTATCAACTGCTATGTCAGTTGAGATAGAAAAGTATTAAAGAATTTGGCTCATTTGGCATTGCATACCCAGGGAAGATAACTGGATCATTCCAGTTTTGTAATTTTTAAATTTTATTTTATTATATTTTGTTTTTGAGGAAGGCAAGTAGCCACAGATAGTTACAGATTTCAGTTGCAATGTTATTTGCTTTGTTTTTCTGAAGGGATATAGATCAGGGCACCAGCTATAGAATTTCAGAAAAAGTTGTCATCATTGGCCTAATGACATGGGATCAAGTTTTTCTGAGTCATGGCCCCAAGTGTGTTTATGTGCCTGAATATGGGGTCACCAAAACTTGGCAAGAACAAAAAGCATCAAAATATACAATGACCAAGAAATAATTAAAAATCAAAGGCATTATTAATCTGAGAGATTTTCAATATTATTAGCCTGTCTTCTATCACAAAACTTCACTGTAGCCTTGGCTATGATCACACAACATGGTCTATCTGTAAGAAGTTACATTCCACAAGGCCAAAGGACTCTGTCCAAAACATCTTGCAAGATTCAAGATTGTTGTATGTTACAAACTGCAGTAATTTGCTGTACAGACAACATTTTCTATCCTTATAAAAACATAATAGTTTAATTATATTATTCTTCAGCATCAGATTATTATATTTTCTGATTGAATTATGTTAGAATGCTTGACTTTTTATTTTTAAGATTATTATATAATCTGAGGTTGATATGTAAAAGGAGTGGAAGATCTTTTTNATAATAGAAAATGGAAAAAAAAGATTATTATATAATTACATTTCTCTCTTTGCTTTCCTCTCTCCAAATTATCCCCTATACCCTTCCCCATTCTTCTTCGAATTCATGGTCTCTTCTTTTACTAATTCTTTTTTTATTAATAGTTTTTCTTTACCTTACATACTGACCAGAGTTTCCTCTCTCTCCTATTCTCGCATTTCTTCTCCCAAATCCCATCTACTCCCCTCCCCATTCACTCACTCCTCCTCCATCTCCATTCAGAAAGAGGCAGGCCTCCTATGGGCTTGAACATAGCATGGCATGGGACGGTTGGGCTGGAACAGGGATAGAGCAGGAGAGCAATGAAAAAGATACCATAATAAGGGAGACATCATGGGGATAGGGAGAAACCAGGTGCTAGAGAAGTTCCCAGGAATCCACGAGGATGACCCCAGCTTAGACTACTAGCAATANTGGAGAGGATGCCTAAACTGGCTTACCCCGGTAATCAGATTGGTAAATACCTTAACTGTCATCATAGAGCCTTTCTCTAGTAACTGATGGAAGCAGATGCAGAGATGCACAGCCAAACATTAGGCCTAGCTCCAGGAGTCCAGTAGAAGAGAGAGAAGAGGGATTCTATGAGGAAGGGGCATCGAGATCATGATGGGGAAACCTACAGAGACAACCAAACCAAACTAGTGGGAACTCATGAAATTTAGATCAACAGCTGTGGAGCCTGTATGGGACTGGACTAGGCCCTCTGCACAGCGAGATAGTTGTGTAGCTTGATCTGCTTAAGGGGCCCCCTTGCAGTAGGATCAGAATCCATTCCTGGTTCATGAGCAGGCTTTTTAGAGCCCNCTATCTATAATGGGACACCTCACACAGCCTTGAGGCAGGGGGAGGGGGCTTGGACTTGCTTCTGCTAAATGTACCTCCTCATAGGATTGGGGGTGGGTTGTGAGGGAGAGGCTGGAGGTNTAGGAGGAGGGAAGAGATGGATCTTTGATTGGTATGTAAAATGAATAAAAATTTTTTCTTAATAAAAAAACAAAAAACAAAAACAAACAAACAAAAAAAAACCCATAGCATGACACATCAAGTTGAAGTAGGACTGAGCTCCTCTCCATGTACAAAGGCAGGGCAAGGTAATCCAGGATGGGAACAGGTTCCCCAAAGCCTGCTAAGCACCAGAGACAGGTCCTGATCTCATTGATCGGAGCCTAACAAACAGACCAAGCTACACAAACTGTCACACACGTGCAAGTGGCCTAGGTTGGCTCCATGTAGGTTTCCTAACTGTTGGTCCAGAGTCCATGTCCTCCCCTGAGCTAATGTTAGCTGTCTCTGTGGGTTCCTCCATCATGACCTTGATCTCCCTGGCTTATACAATCTCTCTTCCTTTTCTTCATGAGGAATCCCAGAGCTCAGCCCAATGCTTGGCTATGGATCTCTGCATCTGCTTCCATCAGTTACTGGATAAAGGCCCTGTGATGACAATTAGAGTGGTCACCAACCTGATTACACTAGATGGCCAGTTAAGGCACTGTCGACTCTATTGCTAGGGGTCTTAGCTGGGGTCATCCTCATGGATTCCTGGGAGTTTCTTCCTAGCCCTCAGTCTTGCTCCCAAACTGCATCCTACACCCAACCTGTCCAACCCTCTCTCTGCTCCCTCAAGTTCCCATCCCCTCAGGATCCCCACCCTTACCCTAGCTCATCCAGGAGATCTCTTCCATTTCCCCTTCCCAGGGGAATCCATACATCCCTCTTTGGGCCCTCTTTGTTATCTAGCCTCTCTGGGGCTGTGGATTGTAGGTTGGTTATCCTGTAGGGTATTATGCTAATATCCACTTATGAGTGAGTATATACCATGTTTGTCTTTCTGTGTCTGGGTTACCTCACTCAGATTATTTTTTTTTCTAGTTCCATCCATTTGCCTGTGAATTTCATGATGTCATTGTTTTTTACAGGTGAGTAATACTCCATTGTGTAAATGTACTACATTTTCCATATTTATTATTCAGTTGAGGGGCATCTAGGTTGTTTTCAGGTTCTAGCTATGATGAATAATGCTGCTATGAACATAGTTGAGCAAATGTCCTTGTGGTATGATTGAGCATCCTTTGGATATATGCTCAAGACAGATATAGCTGAGTCTTGAGGTAGATTGATTCCCATTTTTCTGAGAAACCGCCATATTGATTTCCAAAGTGGCTGTACCAGTTTGTGCTCCCACTAGCTGTGCAACTACCCCACATCCTCTGCAACCTAGGCTGTCATTAGTGTTTTTGATCTTAGCCATTCTGACAGGTGGAAGATGGTATCTCATAGTTATTTTGATTTGCATTTTTCTGATAGCTAAGGATGTTGAACAATTCTTTAAGTGTACTTTGGCCATTTGAGATTCTTCTGTTGAGAATTCTCTGTTTAGATCTGTAGTCATTTTTTAATTGGATTATTTGGTATTTTGATGTGTAATTTGTTGAGTTTTCTGTATATTTTGGGGATCACCCTTCTGTCAGATGCGGGGTTGGTGAAGATCTTTTCCCATTCTGTAGGCTGCTGGGTTGTCTTATTGACAGTGTCCTTTGCTTTACAGAAGCTTCTCAGTTTCAGGAGGTCCTATTTATTAATTGTTGCTCTCAGTGTCTGTGCTACTGGTGTTATATTTAGGAAGTGATATCCTGTGCCAATGCGTTCAAGGCTACTTCCCACTTTCTCTTCTATCAGATTCAGTGTAACTGGATTTATGTTAAGGTCTTTGATCCACTTGAACTTGAGTTTTATGCAGGGTGATAGATACAGAGCTATTTGCATTCTTCTACATGTGGACATTCAGTTATGCCAGCACCACTTGTTGAAGATTCTTTTTCCCCCATTGTATAATTTTGGCTTCTTTGTCAAAAATCAGATGTTCATGGGTGTGTGGATATGTCAGGGTCTTTGATTCGATTCCGTTGATCCATGTGTCTGTTGTTATGCTAATACCAAGCTGTTTTTATCACTATAAGTCTATAGTAGAGTTTGAGGTCAGGGATGGTGATACTTCCAGAAGNTTCTTTATTATACAGGATTGTTTTAGTTATCCTGGGTTTTTTGTTTTTCCGTATGAAGTTGAGTATTGTTCTTTTGAGGTCTGTGAAGAATTGTATTGAGGATTGCACTGAATCTGTAGATTGCTTTTGGTAAGATTGCCATTTTTACTATGTTAATCCAACATATCCATGAACATGAAATATCTNTTCCTCTTCTGATATCTTCTTCAATTTTATTCTTCAAAGACTTAAAGTTCTTGTCATATGGATATTTCACTTCTTTGGTTAGAGTTATACAAAGACATTTTATATTATTTGTGGCTATTGTAAAGGGTATTGTTTCTCTGATTTCTTTCTCAGGCCATTTATCATTTGCATATATGAGGGNTACTGATTTTTTAATTAATCTTGTATCTGCTACATTACTGAGGATGTTTATCAGCTGTGGAAGTTCCCTGGTAAAATTTTGGGGCTCATATATGTATACGATTATATCATCTGCAAATAGTAAAAGTTTGACTTCTCCCTTTCCAATTTATACCCCCTTGATCTCCTTTTGTTGTCTTATTGCTCTAGTTAGAACCTGTAGTACTATATTCAATAGATATGGAGAGAGTGGACAGCCTTGTCCTCTTGTTCCTGATTTTAATGGAATCGCTTTGAATTTCTCTCCATTTAGTTTGATGTTGGCTGTTGGCTTGCTGTATATTGCTTTTGTTATGTTTAGGTATCCGGATCTTTCCAAGACTTTTATCATGATGGGGTGTTGGATTTTGTCAAAAGCTTTTTCAGCATCTAATGATATAATTATGTGTTTTTTTTATTTCAATTTGTTTATATGGTAGGTTACATTGATAGATTTTCATATGTTGAACCATCCTTGCATCTCTGGGATGAAGCCCACTTGATCATGGTGGATGATTTTTTTGATTTTGTCTTAGATTCGGTTTGCCAGTATTTTACTGAGTATTTTGTATCAATGTTCATGAAAGAGATTGGTCTGTAATTCTTTTTCTTTGTTGCATCTCTGTGTGGTTTGGATATTAAAGTAACTGTAGCCTCATAAAAAATTGGCAATATTCCTTCTGTTTCTATTGTATGGAACAACTTGAGGAGTATTGGTAGTAGCTCTTCTTTAGATTCTGATAGAATTCTGCACTGAAACAATCTGGCCCTGGGCATTTTTGCTTGGGAGATGTTTAATGACTGTTTCTATTTCCTTAGGGGTTACAGGTCTGTTTAAACTGTGATCTGGTCTTGATTTAATTTTTTTATGTGGCACCTATCCAGAAAATTGTCCATTTCTTTTAGATTTTCTGATTTTGTGGAGTACTACAGGTTTTTGAAGTATGATCTAATGGTTCTCTGGATTTCCTCAGTTTCTATTGCTATGTCCCCCTTTTCATTTTGGATTTTGTTAATTTGGATGTTCTCTCTTTGCCTTTTGGTTACTTTGGATAAGGGCTTGTCTATCTTGTTGATTTCTTCAAAGAACCAACTCTTTGTTTCATTGATTCTTTGTATTATTCTCTTTGTTTCTATTTTGTTGATTTCAGCCCTGATTTTGATTATTTTCTCCTGTCTACTCTTCCTGGGTGAGTTTGCTTCTTTTTCTTATAGAGCTTTCAGGTGTGCTGTTACATCACTAGTGTGAAATTTCTCCAAATTCTTTATGTGGGCATTTAATGCTCTGAAATTTCTTTTTATTATTTCTTCCGTAGTGTCGGGTTATTTTGGGTATGTTGTGCATTCATTTTCATTGAATTCTAGGAATTCTTTAATTTCTTTATTTCTTCCTTGACCCAGTGGTAAATCAGTTGAGAGTTATTCAGTTTCCATGAGTTTGTAGGCTTCCTGAAGATTGTGTTATTGTTGAACTTTAAGCCATAGTGATCAGATAAGATACATGGGGTTATTCCAGTTTTTTTTTTTGTAATATGTTGAGGTGTGCTTTGTGACTGAGTATGTGGTCAATTTTAGAGAAGTTTCCATGAGGTGCTGAGAAGAAAGTGTATTCATTTGTGTTTGGGTAGAATGTTCTGCAGATGTCTGTTAGGTCCATTTGAGTCAAAACATGTGCTAATTCCCTTATTTCTCTGTTAAATTTCTATCTTGTAGACCTGTCCATTGCTGAGGGTGGGGTGTTGAAGTCTCTCACTATTAATGTGTGGGGTTTGATGTTTGATTTAAGCTTTAGTAATGCTTCTTTTACAAATGTGAGTGCCCTTGTATTTGGGGTATCAATGTTCAGAATTGAGACTTCATCTTAATGGGTGTTTCCTTCAATGAATATTAAATGTCCTTCCCCATCTCTTTTGATTAATTTTAGCTTGAAGTCTTTTTTGTTAGCTATTAGGATAGCTACACCACCTTGCTTCTTCGGTCCATTTGATTGGAAGATCTTTCCCCAACCCTTTACTCTGAGGTAATGCCTGTCTTTGAAGTTGTGTGTTTCTTGTATGCAGCAGTAGGGTGGATCCTGCTTTTGATCCATTCTGGTAGCCTATGTGTTTTTATAGGTAAATTGAATCCATTGATATTAAGGGATATTAATGACCATGATTGCTAATTCCTGTTTTTTTATGGTTTTCTTGTTATTGGTGGTAGTGTCTATGTGTTTTCTTTTCTTTGGTTTTGCTGGTGTGAGATTATCTATTCCCTGTATTTCTGTGGATGCAGTTTACTTGGGTTGGATTTTTTTCCTTCTCGTACATCTAAAGGGCTGGATTTGTGTGGATAGGTATTGTTTAAATCTGCCTTTGTCATGGAATATTTTGTTTTCTCTTTCTATGGTGATTGAATGTTTTACTGGGTATAGTAGTCTGGGCTGGTATTCATGGTCTCCTCATATCTGCAAAACATCTGTCCAGGACCTTCTGGCTTTTAGAGTCTCCATTGAGAAATCAAGTGTAATTCTGATGGGTGTGCCTTTATATGTTATTTGGCCTTTTCCCTTTGCAGCTCTTAATATTCTTTTTTCACTCTATATGTTTAGTGTTTTGATTATTATGTGGCAAGGGGACTTTTTTTTCGGGTCCAATCTATTTAGTGTTCTATAAGCTCCTTGTACCTTCATAGGCATGTTGTTCATTAGATTGGGAAAGTTTTCTATGATTTTGTTAAATATATTTTCTGTGCCTTTAAGCTGGAATTCTTCTCCTTCTTCTATCCTTATTATTCTTAGGTTTGGTCTTTTCATGGTATTCCAGATTTCCTGGATGTTTTGTGTTAAGAATTTTTGGGTTTAGCATTTTCTTTGACCAATGAATCTGTTTCATTCTATCATATCTTCAATCCCTGAGATTCTCTCTTCCACCTCTTGTATTCTGTTGGTTATGCTTCCATCTGTAGTTCTTGTTCATTTATCCAGATTTTCCATCTCTAGAATTCCCTCTGTTTGGATTTTCTTTATTGCCTCAATTTCAATTTTCAAGTCTTTAACTATTTCCTTCAGCAGTTTGATTTTTTTTCTTGGTTTCTCTAAGGGATTTATTGATTTCTTCCAAATTTTTGTTCATCTTTTCCTTAATTTCTTTAAGGGAATTTTTCATTTCCTCTTTAAAGGTCTCTGTCATCTTCATAAAGTTATTTTTAAGGTCATTTTCTTCTGCTTCATCTACATTGGGATGTTCAGGGCTTGCAGTTGTAGGACCATTGAGTTCTAGTGGTACCATATTGCCCTTTATGCTGTTGAATATATTCTTACACTGGTGTTTACCCATCTCTTCTTCCAACTGGTATAGGTGGTCCTTGTGCATATAGGGACTGCTGTTCTTCTAATTTGTATGGGTGGCGCTTGTGCCTATAGGATCTTATGATGTTGCCAGAGAGGGCTGTCCACAGGGAGGAAGCTGGGGTAGGTGTGGTTGGGCAGTGGAATGGGTCTGGTGTGAACAGAGTCCAGTGGGTGGCAGTGATGAGAGTACAGCCTGCCTGCAGGTCTGTCACCTGCTGGCTAGCTGCTGGCGTCTTCACCAGAGCAGTGGGATTTCACCAGAGTTGGGGGCAGCCTGCCTTGCTAGGCCTGAAATGGGAGCGAAAGGGACATTGGATCTGCCCTGGGGTTTAGAGTCTGGAGATTGGGGCAATTCAGCTGGGAGACCAGTCATTCACCTGTTCTTCCAACTGGTGTGGGTGGTGCTTGTGCCTATAGGATCTGCTGATGTTTCAGAAGAAGGCTGTTCAGGAGGAGGATGCTAGGGTAGGTGTAGTTGGGTGGTGAAGTGGGTCTTGTTGGAACGGAGTCCAATGGGTGGCAGCGGTGGTGGTGTAGCCTGCCCTCAGATATCTCACCTGCTGGCCTGCTGCTGAGGTCTGCACCAGAGCAGTGGGATTCCTCTAGAACTGGGGGCAGGGCTCAGCTGCCTTGGTGGGGATGAGATGGGAGGGGGAGGGGCACAGGATGTGCCCTGGGGCTTAGGGCTTAGAGACTAGGGAAGTTTAGCTGGGAGACAGTCATTCATCTGTTTTTCCATCTGGCATAGGTGGTGCTTGTGCCTATAGGGCCTGCTGATGTTGTGGGGATGGTTGGCCAAGAGGAAGATGATGGAGTATGTGGGAGTGGGTGACAGAATGGGTTGTGGGAACAGAGTCTAGTGAGTGGCAGCAGTGGTGGTGCAGCCTGTCTGCAGGTCTCTCACCTCCTTTCATTAATTCTTATTGAATGCATGTATCTATATGGTTATACATATATATTCCTAAATACAACATTCTTAATCCTTGTAAGTTACTTGCATCTTTCAGGGCTGAACATTTATCAGTGGACAACCAATTAATATGGTCTTCTCCATGTAGAGCCAACATTCCTGAGCCCAGCTTTCCTCAATTGCCTATAGTTCTTTGTGTGGAGTTGAGGTCTTTGGGTGTTTTTCCCCATCTATTTTGACATGTCCATTGGTACCATTCTTATTCGGTTCATGTTTGAGTAGTTTGACTAGTGAGACTTTATGTGTGCATCTTCTGATATTCCTAGGAGACACAGTCTCACAAGACACTCCTTTATCCTCTGACTTTTACTATCTTTCTGTCCCCACCTCCCACAATTTTCCTTGAGATTGAGTTTCCTATGATGTGGGAATATTTGTAGATGTATCCACTGGGACTGGGCTCCATAACTATGCATCTTGATTGGTTATGATTTTTCTGTAGTAGTCTCCATCTATTTCAAAGAGAAGCTTCCTTGAAGGGTGAGATTTTACTTCTCTGTGGGTATAAGAAAAAATGTTTATAGATTGTTATGGTCTGTGTTGGTTTAGTAAAATAGTGGTTGTAGATTATTCTCCAATAATCTTGACTTCAATAGCACCAAGTAGTTAGCTAGGTTTCCAGTACTAGGCACAGTCTTCCTCTTGTTTATCTGGTCTTAAGTCAAATTAAAGAGCTGTTGGTTCCTGTCAAGGTATGTGTTCTACTACTTTATTATTAATACTACTACTATTAACCCTTAGGGTTAATAGTCTGGTCATTGATGTGGTTCATAGAAGTCAGCAGGGTAGGACTGATTGTAAGACAAATTTCTAAACCATCTTATTAATAAACACACTGAGCAAGAAATAGGGGTGAAAAATCTGACAGAAATCAGAGGAATTAGGAACAGCCACCAGCTAGCCTCGCCTCACTAACTCCACTGCTGCCAAAGAGAGCAAAGCAAGAGAGAGCGACTTCCTGTCTAAGCAGGCTTTTTATGCCTGTCCATTCTGCTGACTCATTTCCTCTCTTCACCAAGCTACATCACTTCCTGTCTGTCTGCACAGACCTCCAAAACTCTATGGCTGATGCTGGGATTAAAGGCGTGTGCCTCCACCTTTCAGCTGGTTCCCTAGTGTGACCTTGGACTCACAGAGAACCAGACGGATTAAGGGCGTGTGCTAACATTGCATGACCTTTGTTTTTACTACTAGCGGCTGGCTGACCATTTTCCTCCAATCCTCACATAAATTTTATTGGGGGACGCAGATAAAATATCGCACAACTGTTAGTTACCTCCTTCCTTTGGAAGGTGTCTTTTGTTACCATGAAGGCTACTTCTTAGAGAAGAAGCAGTCAGGTCAGTTCCAGCTCAGGAGTCTCTGAGCCTTGTTTCTGAAATTCATGGTATCTTCATCAATAGGAACTAACCTTCCACCTCTTGTGGACAACCAAGGACAACAACGATAGGCTGTGTGTTTTGAATAGGCCTGGCCAACAACTCAAAAGAAGGCTTCTCATATCTGATGTTGGGGTTTGTGTTAAGTAGCCTTTGGTTCTGGGAGCTAGCACTGTCAGCCCAGATGAGAAAAGATCTCATATGTATGTATATTTATACACAGGAAATTGTGTCATTTTAAGACCTTCTTATTGTTGTTCTACCTCTTTCTCTTCTATATTTACTCTTTTATACCTCCCTAAGGAGCCCTCCATTCCCCTTGCTAGATCACTTGTACCTCTTTACCCTCCTCCTCTCTGCTTTTCTATTTACCCCCTTCTTCCTCCCTGAAGAGCCCCATTTCCCATTTTCCTGATCAGATTAATCATACCCTTCTATTTCCCTCTCTCTTGCTCCCCAACTCCCCTATCCTGGCAATGGTTATTTTTTACTTTCCTGGTTTCCAAAGTTACTTCAGGCCATGTTCTTACATGTGAAGATTTGGATCTAGGAGCCACCAATGAGAGATAACAGGCAGCATTGTCTTTCTAGGTCTAGGTTATTCACTCAATTTGATCTTTTTTAGTTCTCACCATTTACTTGAGAAGTTCATTATTTCATTTTCTTTACAGCTGAGTTAGTATTCTGTAGTGTATATGAACTACATTTTCACTACTCATTTATTGGTTGAAGAACATTTAGCTTTTTTCCTAGATAGTTTGAATAGAGCAGCAGTGAACATGGTTGAACAAGTGTCTGTGGAGGAAGATGTCAAGACTTTTGGACATATGCTGAGGAGTAGTATTGCTAGATCACATAGTAGATTTATTTTTAGCTTTTGAGAATTTGCTGTGCTCATTTCTACAGTGATTTCACCAGTTATCAATCCTACAAATAGTGAATGAAGGTTCCCTTTTTCCTGAATCCCTGTGTTTTTTTAATGGTGGTTCAGTTGATATTTTCCATAGAATGCTTGGTTTTAAAAATAGATATTTGAATTGTTGATCAGTTTCCTAAAAAGAACGTTAAATGAAATTAGGTTTAGGATTAGTGCAGAATTTCCAACAATTTTTGAAATAATCATAAGCATACTTTACTGCCTTTCAAATTAAAAATATGTATATTTATTTTTATTTTGCATCTATGAGTGTTTGATGTGAATATGTATGTGTACCATATAGATGTCTGGTGCTTACAGAGACCATAAGAGGGCATAGTATCCCTTGGAACTGAGGATGCAGAGGTTGTAATCNACCATGTGGGTACTGAGAAATGAACCCTGTCCTCTGCAAAAGCAACAAATGATTTAACATCTGAGCAATCTCTCTAGCCCCAATTTTGCCATTTTAAAATACATGTTTATGCAAAAACAGTACTCTCAGCATTGACAATTACAAAATCAGTATGTTGGTCAACTCTAAAAAGTGTTGAAGATGCTTATGTCCTGCATTATCAAATATTCAGACAAGATTTAATTATTTATGTAAAAAAATAAATGAACATATCCATATCATTAATATGTAAATGTGCTTTAGTTTTATGAAATGATAAAATTATATATGTCTAATGAATTGTTTTAGAGTATGTTTCCATAGATGATTGCACATTCAACTTTGAAAATAAGTTTCCTTATGATTGATTATCAATAAATGTTTTATGTGTACAACTATGCTTGGGGTTATATTAAAGTTTCATGGGGGAAAAGAAGCTACGAAAGGAAAAGAAGCCCATCATAAAGCAGTAGTTCTCAGCCTTTATAGTTTAATACATTTATTTATTTTTATTCAATATTCATTTATTGTGAGAATATGTGTGTATGTGCTCACATGTACATTGTCTGGTGTGCATGAGAAGAATAGAGGACCACTTGCAGAAGCAGGTTTTCCTCTTCCACAATGTAGACCCTGAGGATCAGATTCAAGATATTCAGGCTTGCCAGAATACACCTTTAGTCACTGAGCCATTTCAGTGGTACAGTTCTCATAGTCTAATGAACATGAGAGCTTCCTAGAGAGCTTACGATTCCATTTTCTGTGTATTATCTCTAGTAGTGTTGATTCAGTTGATTCTAAGGTTGGGCTACATACGTTTAAATTTCTGTAAATCTCCTTGGGCTTTGAGAACCTCAGGGGCAGAGTCACATATGTGTTAAACAAAGATTACTGGCCTGGCAAACAATTTCTGATCTGCAGTGGTGTCAGAATATTGGCCCAATGCGCATGTGATTTTTGAAGCTGATGGGTTCAGGTTCACACTATGGAAACATCAACTAGTGTATGATGCTATGGATGGCAAGTTACCATCACAGCTGTGGGAGAAAAAGTGCCCAACTCCACAATTACAGTTTTCCTGGGGTTCATTGAGAGGATCAGGAAGGGCAATCACCACGCTGGTATTTTGGGTAAAGCTGGCTTTTCTTGACAAAAGACTCTATCCAGCAGAAGTGATGCTACTAGGATGGAGCTTGTCTATTATTTATGTGCACTGACTCATAGTTGAAGTTGTCATGTAGGGACACACGGGCTGGAAATTGAACCTCTCCTCTTTGAAATATTGTCTATTATTCTGACATATCTGTTCATAGAGATGAGACTTTGTCTGATCTTGATGTCCTTAGAGGTGGGGCATGACCACATGACAGTTCAAACCCTGGAATGGCAACTGTGACTCAGTCCCTTTTTATCCAGTTGAACAGAACTAGGAAAGAAATAACAGGAGAAAGAAGTATGAACTGTAACTATGCAGGTCACATAAGAGAAACTCAGTGTAAGAAATGGGTTACCAACAGTATGGGTCTGAGAGTACAGCCATAAGCTGGCTCTGTAATTACAAAGCATGTGGCAAGAATTGGGGATAGATTTTCCTGGTGGACAAGTGCTCACCATAAGGACTAAGGAGCAGAAATGGTCACGTCAGTGGAGCCACACTTGTCACTGTCTAGGGAAGCCTCCCAGACAGCCCATTTGTATTTAGCTAAAGGGTCTGAAACCTCTTGAATACTATTGAGGACACACTAATCACTTTCTTGGTCAATCAGTTTATCTCTTCTCCATACTAAGTACAGCACTTTCATGAGTTTCAACTATGACAGGAAGCAGAAGGCAAGAGTAGCAATCAAAGTTATTGGCACCTCTACTCAGCAGCTTCTCACCAGTGCATTCTCTATGCCTGCTTTTAATTAAGAAAAGCCTGTCGGTGATCAGGAACCTGGCAGCTGCCAGATATGGGTGTTCTGGATTTCCATCCATGAAAGTCAACTTTTAGCAAACACCACAGTGGCTTGGAGAAAGTTGTTTTACTGGGCATGAAAACATCTTTCTTCCTCAGGCACTTTGGCCATTTCTTCTTCTTTTAAAATCTGTACTGCAAGAGATAGGATGCAAGGTCTTCAGGTGCTACATAATGCTCTACTACTGAGCCATATCCCAAGCATATTTGTTATTTTTAAGTGCTCTTGTCTTAACCCTAGAGGCAGACTCCTCTGTCACTAGTGTTATGGTTGTGATAGACAGAAGATAACCAACTATTGTGCTTACACTATTACTTGAAAATAAAAGATGAAAGGATCGTTTTACTGAAGGAGGCTTATTAGCAATCTGTATGTATAACCTGTGTTTGAAATGACAAGATAAAACTTTCATAGATTTTTTTTATTGAAAATTGAAATTATAAGGAAATGGAATAGAGATTCTAAATGCAACACTTATTAATAGGAGGTAATTGGAACCAGGACACTCAAGGATGCTTATCAAATAGGTTAGAACCTTATTAATTCAGTTCCTCCACACAAGGAGAAAGCCTACAGGGCTCTTAATTATAAATATGTTCAAATATTATTTTCTCTAAATTAGTCATGATTGAGAGGAAACCTAACTAAAGTAAAAATCTCCATGAAAATACTCAAATTTAAAGCTCTCAACATCTAAGAACAGAAGATAAGTTCATATGTGAGTAATTCTTAATATTTGTAGACTCCACATTCAAGTGGAATTCTGTGTTTTCAAATTTCCTGATTCTACTCATTGTATATCTGCAACATTATAGCTTAAATTGAATTTCATATAATTATTAAAACTACATTTGCATTTTATTTCAAAATGCACTTAAATTTTTAGTGATTTTTTTTTTGTTTTGGACTAAAACTAAATTTCTCCCTTGTTTCAGGGTGTTCTTGATAACTTCTTGCCTCCCTGTGTGACTTCTTCACTCTTCAGTTACTGAGGGCAGATACAGAATTACCATGGGCTGCTTCCCTTCACTCTCTATGATAATTCANTTTCTGAGGTCAGTGCAAACTCTCTAAATCCTGCTTGGATCCATGCATGTGCAAGGTCTTATTGAATCGCTTGCTGTCATCCTTTCATGTGTTTTACATTCTGCCCATAGAGATTTTAATTTTCTTCTCTAAATACATCACAAATAATATAATACACACACACACTCACACACACATACACACACACACACACACACACCACACTTATGGATAGTTCAACTAGCTATATTCTAGCATAAATTTTTCTTTTATTCCCAGCAAAGTCTATGAATTGCCCCATTTTTATCTATCTATCTATCTATCTATCTATCTATCTATCTATCTATCTATCATCTATCTATCATTAATCTCTTTATCCATATATCTATCATTAATCTATCATCTATATAATCTACTATCCACCTCATTAATCATCTGTCTATCTATCAAAGATATCTATCTATCTATTTATCATAATCAATTATCTATAATCGATCACCTATCTCATCTATTATCTAGATGTCTATCATCTATTCATCATTTATCTTTTTCATTCTCCTGTCTTTTGAACTAACTTCTCCAGTCACACCTGTCTCATATGTTTCCGTGCTTTTTTCTCTATATGATGTCTTTCTCTACCTGGCCAATCCCTTGTCATTTTTGAATGAACAGTGGCATCATTACCTCTCTTCATGGGTCTTTCTCATCTCTTCTCTAGAATAAGTTGCTGAAATGAGTTCTTAACTTCCTTGGAACATCTTTTTTTTTTTCTCCAAGGCATAGATGGGACTCTGAATTAAAACCATTTATAGCAAGTCTATACACTGTATTTTCACTTCTTTGTTTCTGTTCTTCTCATTCAACTTTATGTCATCAGTGCACAATGCATGACTAATAAATTGAAAGAGCTTATAGAATGAATAGAACCTGAATGAAGGGTGGCTGACAGAGAAAGGTCAGAGGCTATGCTGCTCCCTTTTCACATGGTGAGTGTGCTTCTCATTCCCAGGATTTTTCTTAAATAGTGGCATACATACATCAGATAATGTATGAAGATGATGTGAGGATTCAAACATTGCAATGAAGAGAATAATTTAAGATGCAAAATATGGTTCAGACTAGACCAAGACTATCTGCACAACCATCTTCATACTCTTGATAAACAAACTGCAAAGGAGATAAATATTTTTGTGTAGCTATAGGCAAGAGAAGATGGACAATTAAAACCACAGAAAAGCAATTCAAAGTCTCTTTTATGTGCTGTTCTTAGCCTCTAAAAAGTGTTCTTACAAAATACACATCATACATGTAAGGGCAGTAGAATGTGTCTTATGAATTAAGTAAAGAAAGAACATATTAAGAAAATGGTAGCCATTAAGTCATTGAAGCATAGCAATGGAGGAATCACAATGGCAAAAGTTGATTACACTCTGCAGAATCTATATAAGGGAAAAATTTCCCTGTCTTGTTAATTAAAGAATCCATCCAGAATTATAGTAAGATTTCTATTCTTAAAGAGGTATGCAAATCCATTATAGACTAATGATATTAAGTTTAAATAAAATTATATGAAACAAAAATTTTGACACCAAATGTGTAGAGTGAGGTCACAAAATCTCCAAGGTGTGGTTGAGGGGAAAGTTTTTTTTGTAGATATGAGGGAGAATACAGCCAGATGCATACAGAAGAATCCAGCGCAGGGAAGGAATGGAGTAGACTGAACATGGCAGTAGACTGAACCAGGTCACGAAAGGAGAAAGAGAAGGAGAGAGTAAGAGAGGAAGGGAAGAGAGAGAGAGAAAGAGAACAAAGAGGAGACACACACACACAAGAGAGTGGGCTAAAAAAAGGACAAAGAGAGTGGGGACCAAAGGACTAAGAAAGAGGGGACCAAGAGAGAGCATAGGAATGAAATGGCAGGGTTATATGGGAATCAGAAACTGGGGGAAAGGAAGCTCATGACTTGGAGAAATTTAGGGTCTGGGACAGGGTGAGAAGAGCTGAAGGAGTCCCAGGTACTGAGTGAGCCTGGAGGCCAGCAGATACTTTGGTATGCTAATAAGCACAAGAGTTAGCCAATTGTCCTGAGTTTCTTTTGGACCTGACAAAATAATTCAACTCTCCCTGTTGAAATCATGTTTATCCTATGACCTCACACAAGTGACTTTACTTTGGGTAGAGGATGTATTGGCTGGACTGATACAAATGTCTGTCTAATAATTAATTTTGAATTTTAAATTACAAATTGATCTGTCAACCAGTCTTACATGACTTTATTTAGCCTGAGTAAGGAACTGAGAATTATCAATGTGAAGACACTGATACTTTTCACTTCATGACAAGCAAAAGAAAAAAGGAGAGCCATGGGTAGTGATGAACAAAAGAAATGGTGGCATGGTAGCAAGGAAGGTGATCTGAAAATAGTGTGATGGTAAGATAGAAGGCAATATTTTGTCTTTTATTAGTTTTTATCTAAAAAGATGCATTCATGTTTTTGCAACAAAGTAATGGGAACTGGGAACTAGGAAGGGAATAAGGAATACTAATGCTAGCATCTAAAGAGCCTGCTTTGTCAGGCCAGTCACTTTTGTAGATCACAGTGTTCATAACTGGTATGATGGGTGATTACTTTTCTCCTTTGATACTTTACATAGCACATTTCAGTACTATGGAAACGAGTCAGTAGGGATGAAGCTTCCAGGTCAGTAACAGCTTGATTTCATCATGTTTTCTGACTCAAATGCTTTGGTGTCTTTAGCAATGGGGTCTTACTCTCAAGTTCTGGAGAGTAATCAAGAGCTATTACAATGACCTGTAATGTTGAGGGCGTGGGGTGTTAATGGGACTTTCCTGGACAACAGATTCCAAAGAAACACTCAACATTTTATTTATTAGCCTCTGGTGTCAAGTAGGGGTACTGTGACCCTTTTATAGAGTAACTCCATTTTAAATCTGTGTGTGCGCCTGTGTGTGCCTGTGCGTGTGTGTGTGCGTGTGTGTGTGTGTGTGTGTGTGTGTGTGCACGTGTGTGCATATTTTAGGAAGCTTCTTCAGTAGTAAGCTTCTGTATATCTTTTCCAAATTGTCTTTAGTATTATTTACCCTTTAGCGTCTTTCCTCCTCTAGTCTACCCTACCATGTGCCCTCTACCCCAATTTAGGACTTCCTCTTTCATTATTCCACTTTAGCTTATTATATCAGCACATATTTTCATTCATCCCTTGAAAATTCTTCCCCTTTGTAATTTCCTGACCTCCATGGATGGGTATTGAAACCAAAGCACACATATCTGAAGATTCAAAGCTAACAACCAAAATGAGAGAAAAGTCATGGCATTTTCCATTCTGGATGGGTTACCAGATTCAGATGGTTACAAGATTCAGAATAATTGTTTATAGCTCCTGCAAATTATATTTTTTCTTAATAGCTGAATAATATCCCATTGTGTAAATACATCTTATTATCCATTCATCAGTTGATGGATATTTAGGCTGTTTGCACATCCTGTCTATTGGGAATAGAGCATACATACATGAGAAGTATCTCCATAATAAGGACCTTTGGGTATATATCTAAGAGTGGTATGTTTGGATCATATGGTGTTTCTATTTCTATCTTTTTATAATGACTGTACCCGTGTGTGTGTGTGTGTGTGTGTGTGTGTGTGTGTGTGTGTACTTGAATTCTATAGACTTTTAGGGTTATTTACCAGACATGAAATTATTGGATTTTGTGTTTTCAGGTGAATATTAACATACATGAAATAATTTTGAGAGTAGGATACTCCCTGCTTTGAGAAAATGTGGAGACAATTTGTCCATAAAATCTGAAAAATTGCAGAGATATTAACAGGGTTGGCATGCAATAATAAATAAATTTACCCATAACTCACATCAGTATGATTAGGAGACAGAAATAAAGAAAACATTGTGTGAATGAACTTGGGGAAACACCTGGGAACCAAAATCAGATTCAAGAACCATGAGTGGGAGAGGAAATGTAGTTATACATTAATTTAGTTAGTACTTACAAAATAACTAGAATGTGTACAAAGTGTGAATGAATAATTCAGTGAATGGGAGATCTATGTACTTATATGAAACATAGCAGTCTAGAGAAGCCCCTGTGACCCAAAAGATTGGCCTTGTCAAGTTCAGGTGTGCAGGAATAGTGGCACTGAGGAAGTGCAGCACTCATATGAACACCTCTGAGAGAGGAGGACATACTACTGGGAGCTTAGTCACAAGGTAGAAGAAGGAAGTGGGTGATGCAGAATCAAAATTGGTTTTTAAAATCAGAAAAAAGCAGATCACAGAAAGGAAAGAGGATATGGCTTTACCCGTTGATGGGTCACATTCTTTCACTTCAGACTAGTGTGTTCTTGAGCTGAAGATCCTGGAGCTACATAGCTGCTGTTCCCAGCCCAGAGTTGCTTGCTGTTGCTGTTGTCAGTCCCAGAACAGGCAAGAATTTTGGAAAGTGAACTGTGAACATCCACACAAAAGAGTGAAACAAGCAATAAATGCAAAAAAATATATTTAAGGAGCAGACTCCAAAACATAGAGGCATGTTGAAGCATAGGATGCCAAAATGAACCATTGCAACTTGAAAAGAAGAGAAAGCACAAGCAATTGCAGAAGCCAGAATGGAAACAGATAACTATGAAGAACAGAAAGGTTGGCCCATCAAACTCTCCCTATTCACTGAAAAACAAAGCAGACAGAAACAAAAACAAAAACAAAGACAGAAGTCAGCTCAATTACAAAGGACTCAAATTGGAGTGGATGTTATCAAACGTGCCAAAAAAGAGAGTGAATAATAGAAATTATAAGGATGAAGAAAAATGCCCTAAATGAAGAAAACAGTACCTGGGAGAAATTCTATGACAGCATAGAACACAGGGGAAGACTATTTAAAACAGACACTGGAGTCAGTGAAAATTAAAAACACTGAGCCAGAAGTCATTTTTAAAACTTAGAACTCAATGGAAGATAATCTGGACAAAGGAGAAGATAAAGGTCCGTGTGTGTGAGAAGAACCATTATACATTTGAAGAATTTGATATAGATAGAATGACTGATTCTGAACACTTACCTGATGATGTCAATAGGCTTGAAGCTCAGAATATAGTCATGAAAGCATTTGGACAAAACCCCGTTCTTAGAATAGAAATAAATTTGGAAATCTATATTTTTAATTTTAAGTAATAAATAAAATTTCACACATACACACATATATTCACATTTCAGAAAGTACTGCTCTGATTAAAAACATGTAATAGTTACAGATATTGTTGCATTAATTAATCAATAAGGTAAAATGTTTAAAATTTTAAATCAGACTTTATGAAACATAGTCTTATCAATACACTCAGCAAAACAATTGTGAGCACTGTTTTCAATATTGACCATTTCTGTATTGTGCAAAGACAAATAAAGGACAATGAATGAGAAAATAAATAGTAACAGATAAATAGTAACAGAGAAACTTCATCTTTAAGAAACTCAAGAGAAAGATGAAAGTCAAGAATTTCATATGCAGTTAAATTTCTTTGCATTCCATAGAGCCAGAAAAACAACTTCTATGGCTGGAGTGTTTTGTTTAGATAACCACCTGAGGCACAACCTAGAAACCAAGTTTTATTCGAGCTTTTTTGAAATAACTGAAGACACTTTACTTTAAATACCATGTGTACAATTTTAGTATGTTCTGTGAAGTATTAGAACCAACTCAGAGCGATGGTTTAAGTCAACAGGGCCCGGGAAAGTTGGACAGACTTGCTATGAGGTGAGGGTTCGGAGTTAGCTGTTAAATTAGTCTAGAAAAACCAATATAAACATGTTGAAGAACAAAAAGAACACAGATAGTTACCTGATTTAATTAATACATAATGAAGTTAACACTGAA
This sequence comes from Neotoma lepida, assembly GCA_001675575.1. Classification (NCBI taxonomy): domain Eukaryota; kingdom Metazoa; phylum Chordata; class Mammalia; order Rodentia; family Cricetidae; genus Neotoma; species Neotoma lepida. The sequence continues at coordinate 18,614 of LZPO01035641.1, read as the reverse complement.
ATGTCAACCTTGGTATCAACCCAAAACCAAACAAATGAAACAGGAAAGACATGGGTGATGCACATGGTGAGATATCAGTTTTTTATGCCTGTGGACACGGTGGCAAAATGTGACACAACATACATTCAACTTTATTCTTTCATTCTTGGTATAACTTTGAAGTAATTGATGCTTAAACGGCATGAGTTGTTGCTCTTGGATACATCTTCCATGACAGTCAGTTGGCTTGTCCAGAGAAGACCATGTAAAGAGGGGAGAGAGGTGAGCAGGTTTGCAAGAAGTGGGCTGTGTTAGCCCATGTTTTGATCGTTACTTAGTAATTAAAGTGCACACCATGCTTTCCTTCACCACTGATTACGNAGCATTCTGCCCTCTAACATACGTTACACACAATGTCAGCATTCCCCGCAACTACCAAGACCAACTCAAGAAGTGATAGTAACAACTATCATTTCAACTTAATAAGAAAAAAATTAATAAATTATGATACCTTTTATGTTAAGGTCCTTTTCTCATAAATAGACTTGATTATTTTCTACTTTCTTACCTGACAAGGGAGATAGGGAACACACCCACTAGGAAGTTTTCGGTAGAGAAATTTTAAACAGAAGTCTTATATTCCTTCTAACATTTTCCCCGTTCATATTTTTCTTCCAGTAACAGCGTTTCAATTTCAAAGAAGTATCATGGTATCATAGGGTTACTCTTGGCATTTCTATGTTTAGTACATTAACTAGTTAAAAAGAAGTATTTTTTGACCTATCAAAATCACTCCACTTTTAATGTTTACTGGTCACTACATTTCACTGTGATGTTTTGTTCTTTGAATTAGAATTTTTGCTTATGTCTCATAATAACTCTGTGATTTAAGATATTTTTCTCAGATATTTTACAATTCAGTTATTTTCTTTTAGTTTATATTTTCAAAGGTAACTATAAAAAATCTTTATTTTTTTTTTACATTTAGGTTCAAACAAAACCACAAACCACTGGATTTTAATTCCATTTATANAATATTTTCTTTAAAAAAACTCAGTCTTTCGAAATGCAGTTGGAGTTTGTTCCCACAGGGTTAATATTATGATTCATCAGGAGAAAAGCCTCAACAGATTGAAAGTATTTTAAACAATTAGTTCTCTAACCGCAATGTAATCAAGTTTAGAGATCAGTAATAGAAAATGATACAAAAAATATGAATACCTAAAAATTAAATAAAACACCCCTGAGTCATCCATAGCTCAAGGAAGAAGTTGTAAGAGAATAAAAAATTGAACTGAATGAAAAATAAAATATGAGAAGCAAAGGGCTGATCTTTGAAAAGCAATTAATTCAATCTGCTAAGCTCCACTATGATTGACAAGAAAAAGGAAGAAAAATATTTCCAGAAATAAACAGGGTTTCATTGCAGGCTTCGCAGAAATGAAAGTGATGATGAGGTTTTACTAGGAACAATTCTACACACGTTCACCTGGACATTTATGCGAAATGGACTATTTCCTCAAAAGAAACAAACTGCCCTAATTTAAGCACTGTGAAACAGATAACCGTAATATCCCCATGTCCATTAAGTGAATTCAATTTGTAATTTGAATTATTTTCCCAAAAATCTCGAGGACCAGGAGTTTTACAGAGATTCTGCAGAATATTTCAACATGCAGTAACATCATCATCTCTACATAATACCTTTCAGAAGATAGAGGAGAAAACAGGCCTGAATTCAGCTATCATAACCTATTCACTGATAACAAAATCAGAAAACTCACAGACCAAGCTACTAATGAATATGGATGGACACTCTGAATCAAAAAACAATAAATTTGGATAAAAGATATTAGGAAAAAATTCAGTACATTATAAAGAGAAATACACACCAACATAATGTTTATAGGTACCATGTGTAAATTCATTTTTAGTCACATGGAAAATCAGCTAACATTATAGTTAATGCTAACCATCAAAGTCATCCCTTCCTCCGAAGGGATACAGACCAGAGATTCTTACTATTGTGAACAGAAGTTTTATGCAACAAAAAGAAAATAAATGCACAGAGATTTAAAAGAATGACATAAAATGACCCATTATTGAAGAAGAATTTATTTACACACACACACACACACACACATGCACCCACACACACACACACACACACACACACACACACAGCTAAGAATACAACCAAACAAAGCCCCACTGAAACTAAATAGAGATTTCTCTATGACCACAGAATAAGAGGAAAAAAGAAAATTAAAACAAAACCAAAACAGATAACTTCTGTTTTACATACTGGTGATGGACACTCAGAAATCCATCTCATTGCCACACACCCCCAAATTTGAAAATTTTGATTTATTTATGGCAAAGTATGTACTAAGCTTGAGTTCTTAAATTTGACAAAAGTTAAACAAACAATAGAAGATGTATAAATGGAAAGACATAGTACAGTCACAGATTGGAAGACAGGAGAGCTAATGAAACCACTTATCAATAGATTGGCACACAAATTTGTTAAAGATCTGTCAGTGCTTCATTAAGAATTCTTGTAAATATTAGTTCAATTATTCTAAAAATCATATGGAACTNGAATAACAATACAAAAATAAAATGAAATGGATAGGTTTCAAAANTTATAACTACAGTAATCAAAATTATATCAGATTGGAAAAGAAATGGACATATAGCCAATCAAAACAAAACCCAACAACAAAAACAAATAAACAGATACACCAAATTTTTAACCAATGAATTTTGACAAAGGGAAGAAAGTAGTTTAACAAATAAGAGGCAGTGTTTTTTATAAATACCATAGGAAAGGCTAGGTATCCCCAAATAAAATAGAGACCCATGGATTAAAGCTTGTGCCTTACACAAAAATGAACTTTCAATAAATCACATAGGGAAGGAATGAGATCATACGACTTGCAGGAGAAAAGTTTCTGGGTGCTTGGCCNTGGTGAAAGGTTTCTAAACTTGGTACCAAGAGGATTAACCATAGAAGAAAAAGTAGCCAATGAATGTATTTCACAAATTTGGAGACTTTTTTCATGGAGATCTTCCTAAGTATGGAAAAACAAGCTATAGTCTGGGAAAATATTTGTTTATCACATATCTTTAAAAAACTTGGAGGAATTGGGGGAACCATAATCAAAATATATTGTATGGAAACAAATATTTTCAATAAAAGAAAAATAGAAAAAAATTGCTGAGCATATAAAGAAACTTTATAATTGTGTAGTGAAAAAAGCAACCAGTCTAGTTAAAAGTGGAAACATTACACAAAGAGATGTTTCACAGGGCATAAGACCAGAAACATGACTTCCATAAGTGCATCAGAGAATTCAGATTTATACTTCAGTGAGATATTTAAACAACTATTACAAAAATATAACGGCAGTTATCAGCACAGTTGGGGAACTTGTTTTTTTCATTTATAGTGGGTGGGAAAGCAAGATGGTTCAACCACTCTGGAGGTTCTTTGGCAATGCCAGCTGTTGTACCCCTGGGCATTTATTCACACCCAAGGGGAAAACCAGCCTATGCTAATTATCATATATATATATATATATATATGATAGTTCAGAGATATTTTATTTGTAATATCTCAAACCTAAAACAATTACCATGGTTTACACTATTAGTATGTATCAACACAAAGGTATGTTAATAGCATGGAATATTATTTTTATGTAAACATAAATAAAAAGTATAAATTGTTGATAAATGAAATCACTAGGGTGGACCTTGGTGACACCCAAAGGTCCNCCTTTATAATGCTACCCCTTTAGCATTCTTGACACAGAAGTGATTAGATATGGGAGTAGTCACATGGGAGGTGCCTAGAAAGGGGCCCCCTAGGAATTTCTTTGTGGTGATGAAATAATGGTGAATCTTTAAGGGGCTGCTTCTATAAGTGTACACCAGTTACCAAATGACATAGAGCCCTACACACACATCCTCAATGGCAATTTGTTGATGTTATTTTTGTTCTGTGGTCACAATGGCTGTATCCATGAAGGAACATGTGAAGGACCACTCAGCATCGTCTCCTTAATTCCCAAGAATTTGTAATTATTCCATAATGAAATGCTTAACAAATATGTGATATTTTGTGGCTGTTTTATCTACCATGCAAAAATAAAGTCAAATGTATAATTAAACAAACAAGAATTAGAAACGTTATCATTTCTAATTTGTACCATGACATAGCACTTCACGCATCTTGAAGGAGGAATTCCACGTATTCAATGATGTGTTCCCTTGTCTGCTATCATTTTTGGTTGACTAGTCAGAAGCTTTTTTAAGACCTTATGCATTTTGAAGCATTAGAAATATGCAGTCTTTTACATGGTCTCACAGCCATAGCATGCAATCACCAGCAAAGGTACCCTTAATTAACCAATGACAGGATGTATCTTACTGGCCTTCAGTTGCTGCTCATTCATTTTCAATTTCTCTCTCACCTCTCCTCTGCCTCAGGTTCCCTCATGTGCATTTATAACTGTCTAGCTTCTTTGTTTCTTTTTCTTTTTCCTCACTGTGTTTATTTTTCCTTTATTNATTCTAGTTTGAATAGTTTCTACTGCTATTTACATATTGATTAATCATTCTTTGTGGTATGTCCAATCTGCTATTAATCCTATCCCTTATAATTTTTACCTTACACATATTTTTCATCTCTAGAAGTTCTTTCCAAGTCTTTAACAAAGCTCAAGAATTTTTCCACCTTCCTGAATATTTGGATTATATTTATAGTAACTATTTTAATATCTCTGTCTACTAATTCTATTATCAATGTCATATCTAGGTCTGTTTTGATTGATTGAGTTTTCTTCTCAATACGAGTCACATTACTGCTTCCTAGCAAGTCTAGTTATTTCATAAGGATGATAGAAATTATATAATTTGAGTTCTATACTAAGTATTTGTTCATTTTTATGAAAAATTTTGAGTTCAACTCTGTGATACAGTCAAGCAACTTGGAAATGGTTTGATGCTTTATAGATAGAGCTTAAGTTTCAGGATAGTGATGCCTGAACTCAATAAGACTATTTGACACCATTACCCCCTGTCCTGTGCCCTCTGTAGCTAGTGAATGACCTCTAGGGATCTTCTGCTCTGCTTGTCCCCCANGCTGCTTTCCTTCACTTCAGGCTTTTACACACTGTGTATTAAGGTTTGATTTCTTTCTGTTTTCCCAAAGGTCCATGTAGTTGGTCTCCAATTTGTGACACTACAAGGAGGTAGTTGAAATTTAAAAGGTGAGAAGTAGTAGGAGAATTTGACTCACTTGGGGTCTGCCTTTGAAGGGGGGTATTGTGATTTCAGTCTGTCTCCCTCATCCTTTTTGTCTCCTAACCAAGATACACTCCCTGCTGTGATGTTCTGCTAGGGCCCAAAGAAACAGACCTTGTAATTATGGAGTGAAACCACAGAAACAACAATTTCCTCCTTTGATCTCAGGTATTTTGTTATAGCAACAGAAAGATAGTACATGGGATGTGTGTACTCAGCTGGAGGTCAGAAGATTCTCTATAACTCTTTTTCTTATGTCTCTCCATTGCTACACAATGACTTCAATTCAGGCTCAAGTCAGGGCTCTGCCCACCTCTATCCCACAGGGTTTGTACCCTGCAGACAGTAAAGCAGACAAAAGAGTATGAGCCTGACATTTCTTTCTGTACAGATCACTGCTCGAGCTGCACAATGTCCAGTATCTGAAGGCTTTTGTTTCTGATGTCATGACTACGTGGATGTTTTGGGAAGACAGTGAAGTCATTTTTGATTCATTGTTCTTGGTGTCATGTAGCACAAATGGTCTTCTTTGACTTTCAATATTGTTTTAAGTTTCCTTCATGTCTTTTCTTAGCTTGATTGCCTATTCATCTCAGTGCTAAATAACGTTATTGGTTGGATGCACTATCTTGATCTCCTCAATCACAACTAAGTTTTGGCAATTTTAAATAAAACTTCTGTGAGTATCCACGCACAGGTGTATTTGTCTGCCTATGTATTTTCACCTGCTGGAGTGAAATGGTAATGGAGTGAATATGGTAATGTGTGCTCAGTTAAGTATAAAACCCTGGATTCTCTTCAGTTGCATTCTATCAGCAATGAAAGAACTTTCTCCTTATTCCACATCCTCGCTTGAATTTGTTTTTTCAAAAATTGTGTTCTCTTGCTATCCCAGTAGATTTGTTGTGGTATCTCATTGTGTTATCTTATACTTTCCCTGATGACAGATGAGGTGCAGCATGACTTCATGTGCTCATTATGTAGTTTTCTGTCTTCTTTGTTGAAGCTGCATTGCATTTTATGGCTAATTCAAAAGTCACAAGCTGTCATATCCATATTATAGACATCAAATTTTGCTCAAATTTAAGAGGAAAGATTGCAGAGTCACCCCTGAATTNAAAAGTGGCAAAGTCAAATTGTGAAATAACATGCAGATGAGAAGTCTTACACAGAAGTTTTTTAGGAATATGGCCTTTTGATGAATCACCAACAAGACAGAGTAAATGTCTGAAAAAATGTTTAGAGAAACTTGAGTAAAAATATTGAGGGAAATAAATATATTTGTAAAAGCAAATTGAGAATAAATAGTTATTAAGGACTAAGTTATTCAACATACTATCATCTCAAAAATTAGTTCACACCACCATAGGACAAGAGACCATTTTCCCAACAATCTTGGTGTTATTTGTCCTTCCTCCCCCCCAATCCTTCTATATTGACACCCCCCTCCACCATTTCCTATTGTGAATCAGGTGAAAATGAACACTGCTGAGCAAGAATCTTTGGAGAGTTTGATAAGGCCTAAGGGAATCTCATTTTGTATTTAACATAAAATTGTATACAATACATTGTGTTAATGGAAATTTTGGCATTTGGGATGAAAAGGCTCTCCACAAGAACTATATACTAACAAAAACCCAAAGACCAGGCATGGGAAACCTCCTTTGAAATGGTTGTTCAGGGTGGTCCAAATGACTCTTAAAATAATACAGACTATTGATGTTGCTCTTGGTTGAGTCTCAGTGGCTAAAGTTAATCTCTCATCAATGGAGACATTGCACATTTAGGTCACAGGACCCATTATTTGAGATGAATCTAACACACAAATACCTTTCCTGAATTCTAGCTTCTATTGTGACAGAAAAAACTATGTAATTGGCCAAGGGACAGAAGCAACTAACGGTTCTACCTGGCAGTGACACCTATAAACCACAGAAATCACCAGCAGGGCAAGATAAGTATAAAAGTACAATAAGTGGCACTCACGTGGTAAAGGTAAACAACAAGTCTAATTAGACTTGGCCCACTCAACAGGCGGAAAATCATGCCTGATACTGGAAACCTAGCCAAATTCCTGGGGCTTGTGAGGTCATGGATCTTAAAAGGGAATCTACTACTATCACTTTTCTATACTAGCATAATTCCTAACTATATTCTAAATATTTTTTATTAAAAGATTTTCTATTTATTTTACATACCAACCACAGAATCTCCTCTCCTTCCTCCTCCCTCTCCCAGCCTTCCCCCTCAACCCACTCCCCCCCATTTCCACCTCCTCCAAAGCAAGGTCTCCCATGGAGAGTCCCCAGAGCCTGGTACATTCAGTTGAGGCAGGTCCNAGACCCTCCTCCCTGCCCNAANGCTGCACCAGGTGACCCAGCATAGGCACTGGGCTCCAAAAAACCAGCTCATGTACCAGGGATGGATCCCGATCCCATTGCCTGGGGGTTCCCTAAACAGTTCAAGCTAAACCACTGTCTCGAGTATGCCGAGGTCCCAGTCCAGCACCATGGGGGCTCCACTGCTATTGGTCCACAGTTCATGCATTTCCACTAGTTTGGCTGGCCGCCTCAGTACATTTTCCCATTATCCAGAGACTGATGGAGGCAGATGCTGAGAGCTGCAGCCAGGCACTAGGCCCAGCTCCAGGAGTCCAATCGTTGGGGGAGAGGGGGGCTTCTATGAGCAAGGAACTACGAGATCATGATGGGAAGATGTACAAAGATGATCAGTCAAACTAGTGGAGATGCATGAACTGTCAACCAATAGCTGAGGAGCTCCCAGGCCTGATCCACAGACAGATGGAATCAGATGCTGAGATCCACGGCGGGCACCAGGCAGAGCTCCAGGAGTCCAATTGTTGCAAGAGAGGAAAGATTCTATGAGCAAGGGACCTTGAGATCATGATGGGATAATATATCCTAAATCTTAACCTCAAACCAACAAATAATTATAGCTATCACCCGTCATTAAAGAAGCTTCTCATTGTAGCAAACAGAGACCGTCAAAGAAATCCACAACTAAATATATTTCAGATGTCAGCATATAATGGGAAGCCCAGCCACAATGTATATCCACGTCACAGTGCCTACATTTAACTCTCAGAGAATATTGAGGAAGAGGAATTGGGAAGATTGTAAGAGCCAGAACACCAAAAAGTCTGCTGTGAAAACAGTCTCTCTTAAAAATGGCTGCATAAAGAAGACCTGAACAAGTAATACTATTAATANACTTGTTAACATGGAAGAGGAAAACTCTCATGGGTCTTTACCCGTAGGAAAAGAACTATAGGTAACCAATAATTGCCCAGAGAGGGAGAATTAGCTTCTCCCATGCACGAGACTCCTAATTGATTCTCCAATGCAAGGTAGTAAGCCCTGAAACCATATCCATACAAAACGACAAAAACAGACTGATCAGGTTGCATTTATATATTTGCACATGTATATACATATGTATGTGTAACAATAATAATTTAAGAAAAAAGAGGCCACCAGTTTGAGAGTGAGTGGGAAGAAGAAGGCATGAAAGTAATTAGAGAGAGGAGACTTGGTCGGGATTGGATGAAGGAAGGGAAGGGAGGAAGTGATGTAATTGTATTTTAATTAAAAATGATAAGACCATTGTCCCATATACACACTCTAGCATTAAATTTGATTTTAAATCCTTGACATTAAAAGCAGTTCCTGAGGGGCTTATAGAGCCCATGTAGCGCCCATCATTTATTTAGCAACACTGGCTTGCCAGTTAAGTTCTCTGTAAGATTTCTTCCCATTCAATGGCTTGAATTTTTTAAAGAATACATTCTTTTAAGTAGAGACAATTTTCTGTTTATGTAAAGATGAAGTCACTTTGGGGTCAGGGTCATTTAGAAAAGGGTAGAGGATGTGGCCAGGCACTTTGATTAATTTTGAAGAAACCTTAGAGAAATAAAACAAACATACCTTATCCGGAAGTATTGGCTTTTTGTGTCTTCTCCTGCCTCCAGAAAGGTCTCCTGCAGAGAGCACAGGTCTTTACAGGTGACATGGAGTGCTAACCCAGTTCTGACTGGCTGGCAGAAGATGCATAGATGCTAAGTTCATGCAAAGTTCTTTACCCCTAGACTTCTTTCCCAAAAAGTTCGGAGAAGTTTTCTCATATGGAAAAAGTGAAATTATGAAAAGGAGAGAAATAAGCCAGAGTCTCATAATGGCACCCCTCCCTCGGAGGCTCTTCTTAGATTCCTTTCTTGACTTTGCTGCCATTTCCACCGACTTTTCAGGTCTAAATGTCAGCTATCAGAATTCAAAGTGAAACACTTCTCTTACTTATGTGTGTTTCTCTTCCCAAGAGCCCCAAAGCCTAAATTTTAGATTCTATTTTTAACACCCTCACAGTGGAGAGTGATGTGTTTCTATTGATTGAGCCAGTGGAGAAATTTCTTTTCCTATAAGCTTGGCTTATAGGAAATGGGGACAGGGTCAGGCAAGCACCCAGGCTCACTATCTAGAGAGTCATTTTCCGATGAGAGAGCTGGAATTGTTGCACAGCTCCTGGTGTTCCCAGCAACTCTCGTTCTTAAAGGAGCTGCATCCATCCCTGAGCAAGGNCATCCAGTCTTCATGGGTATCTACCTGAATCTCACAGCTTTTGTTAGTGTTGTGTTTCCTTTTACTCTTGTACAAAAGAGACACTCTAGTCACAAGTTCTATTTCAGTTTTTCCTGTTAATTTTGGTCTCCCGTTGAACATCACNTACTCAGGGAATTCTTTTCTTCCATNNACAGTGGCACANTAGATGCTCCTGTAATATGCTTTAAGAATTTTTCCTCTAGAAACTTTCACTTGATAAGTGAAAAGGTGTCTTTGTATAAGTTTAAAACACCTTTANGGNAAGGTTCAATGGCAGAGTATGTACACCATATGCAGATGACAATTGGATTTGATCATCAACATCTTCAAACTATCATATTTTGAGATATTATTGGGTTAATTCAATGTTAATGTAGTTGACATTAATGGTGGTGTGTGTTTCAGATTAGTAGCTTTTTGTGTAATTGTCATGATTTACTCCCTCACATATAGGAAAAGGACACACTGAAACCCCAGGCTTTTGAGGCAACAATGCCTGCTTTGCCTCTGTCAGACTTATATGATCAAAGGCAGGTTTGCAGCATCTTGCCAATCTTTTGTGTGTAGACTGTATGGAAAAGAGCTGGAGCCTGATGTAAATTTCTCCTGTGTCTGCAGTTTCCACAATTNCCTTTTTTCCTGTTAATCTAAAGTAAGTCCCGTGATTCATTACATATTTCAGATGATGATGTTCAACACCATTTACCCCAATATGCAAGTACTCAGACCTCATATTTCTATGAAAACATACCTGTGATGGCTTATCTTGGTTATCAACTTGGCATACCTGGGATAGGGAACTTCAATTGAGTAACTGCNTCTGTCAGATTGGCCTTTCTGGTTATTTGTATGGCATTTTCTTGATGTCTAATTGAAGTATGAGGGCCCAGAACACTGAGAGTGGTGCCATCCCCNGGTAGGTGAGACTGGACTGTATAACAAAGGAGTTGAACAAGCCAGGTGAAGNAAACAACCAGTCATCATCACTTCTCCATGGTCTGTGTTTTAGTTCTGGTCTCCAGGTTCTGGCTTGAATTCATGCCATGACTCCCCTCAGTGATAAACTGTGAAGTGGACATGTAAGCCATTGAANATACCTTTTCTTTTCCCAATTTGCTTTTGGTTATGGTGTTTNTCACAGCAACAGAAAGCAAACTAGAATAGAATTTGGTACAAGAAAATGGGTTATTTTGTTGGAGCTAGCAGTATCATTTGTGTGGGGAGGATTGTGGAAGGATTTTGGAATTTGGGACTGGAGAAACTATTGAATGATCACAGCTTAATGAGATGCTATCTGGGAGCTCTGAAGATAAGAGTGCTTTGAGCAATGAAGAGAATAATAATAGCTTGTGAGATTATTAAGTAAAGCATGGACTTGTGATACATAATTTTAGTTGCCAATTTGACACATCTTGGGAGTGGAAAATTCAATTGAGGAATTGTCTCNAAAAGAGTGGCTTGTGGNACTGTTTGTGGGTATTTTCTTGATTGCTAATTGATTTAGGAAGGCATAATCCACGATAGGTGGTGCCTTTCCTTCTAAAGTGGGCCTGGACTGTGTAAGAAATGTACTTAANCAAGCCAGTAAGCAGCATTTCTCTGTGGTCTCTGTTTTAATTCCTGACTCCTGGTTTCAGCCTTGATAATAAACTTTAACCTGAAGTCAAATAAGCACTTCTGCTCCCAAGTTGCTTTTGGTCAGTGTAGTGGTTTGAGTGAGAAGGCACCCCCATAGCCTCATACATTTGCATTCTTAGTACCAGCTGATGAACTGTTTGGAAAGATTAGGAGGTGTGACCTTGTTGGAGTAGGTGTGTTTTTGTTAGATGAGGTGTCCTACTTGGCGTGGGCTTGGAGGTCCAGCCTGTCTCTCTCTCTCTCTCTCTCTCTCTCTCTCTCTCTCCCTGTAGATTATGATGTAAAACTCTCAGCTATTGCTTCAGCACCACTGTTTCCTTCCTACTTCCATGCTTCCATGATGATAATGGACTAGCCCTTGAAAACTGTAGAAAATTATAAGCAAATCATCAATGCAATGCTTTCCTTAAGAGTTTTCTTGGTCATGGTGTCTCTTTACACAATCGAACACTAGCTAAGGCTGTCAGTATTTAATCATAGTGCATAACGGAGATGCAAGCTAGAGTTGGAAAACCTCTTGTGTTCGATTATTCAGACTTTATTTGTTTTGGAGANCTCACCTATTTTCAGATTTTGGGTTAATTTATTGTCAGGTGTCCTGAACTCTCTGTTATGTTCAAGAAAAGCTCATCTGTAGATAGTATAACCTTCTTTGATGTAATGGTGGAACAATCATCTTTCTATCATTCCAAGACTTCAGTATAAAGTAAGACTCAATATTACATGTTTTGCATATTTATTAAAAGAAAAGNGGAGCTTAACTAAAATGATAAATATAAATAAAATAAACCCTGATACATTCCAGATATAATGTTCATTCATGTTGCATTATTTTCTTAGAAAGTTTTGAATTAGAAAGTTATTATAAATAAATACTTTTTAGTGTTTTCCATATTTGATTCTAATTTTGAGTTTCTATCTTCTTTACAAGTCTTTTCCTTTCATTTATTAGACATTTCATACAAATTTCATCTTAATTATTTCTTTTATTCTTTCTTATTTAGTTACAAAATTTTAAATCTTTTTTATTATATAACAAGTACAGTGATTGGCGCCCATAGTTGGCAATGTCTGTTTGTTTATTATAAATAAAAATTGAAAGACTTTGCATATATTCTAAAAAGATATTACATAGTTATTGTCTTCAAATATGCTGTCTTAAATTTATTTTTATTTCCAATGGTAAAAACAAACAAACAAATTTCAGTGGTCCATGTCTATTTGTGAAGTTACTGAAAGATATNTAAGAAATTCCTTCCTGGGCATAATTANTGCAGTCCAGACTCAGTCAAGGACCCTGTGATCTAGAGGATGATTTTCTGTTATAAGNTCATTGATTCAAGCATCCCAGATGGGAAGGGAAAGGGAGAAACCAAATTCTTTGCATATGGGTCATTGATGCCACTGGCTTTCTTCTGTGGGGCTGAGGGTTAGTACGGAGACCGAGTTCCCTGAACAATATATAGAGGTTAAAAGAAACGGACCTTTCTTCCCAGAGATACACAGGGAATGCTGTCAATGCTATCAAGTTGTATGGCCTCTTAGAGCCCTTTAAAGTGAGATTGGAACTTTTAAAAAATGGTTTTGAGGTCAAAGACTGCACATTTTTGAGCATTCAGATTTTCTTTCCTGTTCCTCCTGTCTCATCAAGCAGACCTTCACTAAATGCCAGACGCCAGTCATCCTGATGACTTGATCTCAGGCTTTTTCACACCCAGAACCATGGGATTTTCTATTGCTTAAAAACATCTCTGTATATGACATTTTGTCATATACNTAAGCAGCATTAACAGATCAAAACATCTCTGTTCCTTTAACTTTCCATATTGCAATGTCAAGTGCCATTCCAATTAAAACTGCCCTTACTTCCTATAATATCAAACTATACAGTATTTATAATTTTACTTGCCCTAGGATACTCTTTGATAGCTGTAAGTCATGGTTTCCTTTTACAAATCTAGANTAGAAGATATCCCCTTGTTCTAATAGCCTAAGAAGCAAATCCATAGGTTTGACTTACATGATCAGACTCAGGGCCACTTTCCTAATTCAATTCCCTTCTAATTGTTCCCTTTCTTTTCTTTCTGATTCTGTGAATCTTCACTGTCCTGATGACACAATGGTGATGCTATTTATTCTCATTCCTATCTCAGTTCCCCAGCTGAACCCATTTATGCAGCTCCTTGCTTCTTCTTCAGTTTCTGCTTCAATGTCCCTTATTCCCCTCTTCTGTTCTGTTACTCTTGTTTACATCTTTTTCTATAAGGTTTGTTGTGATACCTTTCACAATTAATTTATTTTTTTTAATTAAATTATTTATTTTTACTATCTTTTCTTCCTAACAGCATCAACACATGTTTTGAGGAGAAATCAGCACCTATTGTGGATGAGTTACTAAATAAAATGTGTTGAATGAAAATACTAGGGAGTGAGTAAAAGGCAGGAAGAGTTTAAGTGCTCTAGACTGGCCATAGTTTAAGTCTCTTTGGTGAAACATTTCTTTCTTCCCAAGGAAGCCTAGCCCACATATCTTTATCCTGGCTGCAAATAGTATTCAGAGTTCCTTAGAGTTTAGTCTCAAGGCACACTCTTACTTTCCACCTCTCTTATTTTAATTCAGGCGATGTTAAAGGTTTCTACCTTAGCTAAATTGACTTATAGAAGGAAATGTCTATGTTTAGCTAGAAGAGAAATTCTGAGTTGATCCTTTGGATGCTTCACTTGCAAAGCATAGGAGATTCATATTCCTAATNTTCCCTGTTGCTTTTCATTTCAATTATTTTCTGTGAAGGGAGGTTTGAATGCTAAGAAATGTCCCCTACAAATGTCCATATTCTTGTCATCTTGGTTGTGAGCCTAGCCTTTAATGGCAAAACCATCCCTTCAAGACCAAAATGTCCTTATTCTCANAGCCAGACCTGTGAAAATATTACCCTGTAGGACAAAGAGGATTTTTGAGGGCACAGATGAGAAAAATGTAGTGGACTGGATGGAGGAATATTCTGGATAATCTAGAGGATAGAATATTGTTACAGTGGCCTTTTTGAAAGCAAGTAGTAGAGGAGTCAAAGTGATGTAAATGTAAACAAAATGTAGTCTCTGTCTCTTATACACATCTAGATGTGTATAAGAGACAGATTCGAAACTGTAAGGCAGGACACTGACCATGCAGAGCCAGGTCAAGCCTCACTCTTTGTTAGGAATAAAATCCCAGGGGCAGCCCCTGGGTCTGCTAGCTTTGTTAGCTGAGGCCGGGCATCCTTCTGCAGAAGTAGAACATTTTGCCTTGCTGAAATATTTCGATTGTATAGTCATTTTCTTGAGAATACCAGACCCATTCCCAACAATGATGTGAGAAAATAATGAGGAGCAAAGGAATGTAGAAGANTCTAGAAGTTAAAAAATTGATATTTTCTCCTGTAGCTAACTTGATTTTAGCCCTGTGGAAACCATTTCACAGTTTGGACTTCTGGAACAGAAATGGATTTGGATTACGTTGAGCCATTCAGTTTTTGGTATGTTATTACGGCAGTGATAGAACTTTCAAATAATTATCTATAATATTTAAGTAATACCAAAGTAATAAAAATCCATTCAGCTGTTTCTTTTAGGAAGGGAAATAAATGTGTAACCGTGCTTTCCTCACACATACCCCAATTTGTGCTTTAGATTCTAGCAAGCTGACAGCGTGACACCAAACCTCACTCACTGACAGCATTCTTCCAGGCCTATCTGCCATTTGCAGATTTTTATTTCTGGAACTTGGCCCACAGTATTTTAACTCATCTCTCCATTGTCTTGAATTCTGATTCAAGGGAGCTAGGACCAAGATCTGTATTTGTAGTACAAACTCAATTAGAACTACAGAAAACCGTAAATATTCCTGTTACTACATTTATCCTTTCAGTTGAAGACCACCTCAAATGCCAACTTATAATTCATTTGAGCCTGGGATTTTCTTTTTTCTATTGTCACTGGAGTTCAGCCTTCTGGTCAACTCCCTGGTAGTTTGGGTGATGAATTCTGTTTGGGNACATAAATAAAACCCATGTGTTGTTTTCCTGCTTGACACTTTTGGGTCATTTTGCTTTATTCTCAGATCAGTTGTGATATTTCTAATGTGACCTTGGCTTGAAAGTCTTTGTGACCTCTGTGCTGCCTGGATCCTCAGACTAAGCTGGCTACACTTGCCTACAGCTTTTTATGCTCTGACAGCACCACTTCTCTCACCCTTCTTTGCCTCTAATACCCTGTGTTCCTAATTATTTTCTAGAAGCCTAGAGGTTCCTTGAATCGTGGTGGTGGGAAGTGGCAGCATCTTTAGAAGTTGGTATCTTCTGGAAGGTCTTTTGGTCACTGAGGCATGACTTGAAGGGGGTTGTAGGACTTTCATCTCTTTCTCTTTTCTCTTTTTTGCTTCCTGTTCCTGAGTTTGGNAGTTTTGTTTTGTCACATTCCCCTGTCATTCTGTACTGGCCACCTCACTCAGAGCAATGGGGTCAATCAATCTTGGACTAAAATCTCCAAAACTGAGCCCAAATACAGCTTTTCTCTCTATAAATTGTCTTCTTACAAGTTAGAGGAAGGGGGAATGTGGCTAGCACATACGTTAAGACAGTCCTCCCACCCCACTGAGGGGTCTTTGCTATGCAGTTCTCTCTGCTTGCATAATTCCCACTTGCGTTATTTTCTGTGACTCTTATATTTCAATTTCTGAGTTATGCCTCCCTTTAATATTTAAGCTGTGTTAGATCCTCTACTTACACTTTCTTTTAGCATCATATATCTTTCCTTTGAGGCACATACTGTCCTTATTCCAGTCCCCAAACCTGTGTCAATATTTCCTTTTAGAACAAATAAAATTTTAAGGGTATGGGCAAGGACCTTGCCTTGGACCAGATGGGGCAATAGTCTGGATTATCTAGAGGATCCAGTGTTGTCTCAGTAGCTGTTGCAATTAACCAGCTATTTGATTTTACTTCTTCTCTCATGTGTTTGTTGCAGATGGACACTGCATCTGTCCTTGTCTTTTCTTTGCAGCAATTGCAAGAGTCTCTAGCTTCTAGAAACATTAGCAAACTGACATCATGTACTACGTTTCATGTCTGTCATCAAAACTTTATGTTGCTTGAGATGAAGTCTATCTTAGGACATTCATTGCTAAAGTATTGCACTTCAGATTTCTGCTTCTCTCATTTCAAGATCTCAAATTCTTCTGATAATTGTATCATTGTGCTAGACCATTACACTAACCACTAAGTAGTATTCTCTTTAAAAATTCATAGAGAATGACTGAGCTCAGGCAGATTCTAAATATTTTAATTTGTTCTTTTCTTGGTAGTAATTATTTCATTTTTATCTTTGTTTAAATAGTATGCCCCCTTTTTCTGTGTAAGATATTGTACATAGAAAAGTATTTTAACACTGAATTTAAATGAGCACATGTATTGGTTCTCCCCATCTAGGCAATTTTTTCACCACAAAATTTGCTTAGGGTTGTGGATCCTTTTACTTTCTGCAATAATATTTTGCATACCAATAATATTGCTACAATGTTTTCCCTGTAGCAAACGTGTTATTTCAAACAGTCATTTTTTTCTCATATAATTCTTGCTTTCTAGAGCCATGTTAAACATTTAAAAGTAAGTAGAAAGCACTTTGAGATTTGCTAATTTAAATATCAAATTGTATTTAACTATATTATATCTTTTGTTNTAATACAAAGAAATCTCCGAGGCTGTTTTTTTTTTTTNNNNAGAAACTTGGCAAATTGGTAAACAATGTTCTTTAAAATAGCTTTCTGAAAGAGTTGCTTCGTAGATCTGAAGCCAGCTTTTACAAGAATGAAAATGGATTTCCCTGGCCAACTGTTTCATTGCTTAACTCATCTTATAAGTAAAATGTACACTCTTATAAATGCACTACTCATTTCTACAACACATTCAGTCATGCTCCTCTAATTTAGCTTTTCTAATTTAATCTAGTAANAATGCCATTTTGTTTTCCTCTGTGAAATATATTGACGACAGTTTGGGGAAATTTTTTTTCAAAATAATGTCACTATTTTCCATTTAGTGGAATTTTTTTTCTGGGTTTCCNTTCTGTCTTGAAATATGGTCTTATAGTTTATCTCATTCTATTTCATACATGGCTTGAAAAGACAGATTGTATTTTTAATGATTTATGTATATTCATGTTGCAATTTCCTTCATACTCAAGATGTAATTTATGGCACCTGATTGAAGGGCACCTTCAATAAGTTAAGCCTCAGGTGGAATAATGTGAGTATCTGTTACTTCATGAAGAGCGAGGANACCTCTTGATATTCGAAGGGAAAAGTCCAAATTCAATCATCTTCATGTTTTACTCAGTAAGGTAACTGCAACTTAAACTATTCTGACACATCTTTCTGTCAAGGGTTGTTGCTGGGACTCAGCCAGTGGTTTTGTTTTTGTTTCTGTTTATTTGTTTTTGTTTTTGTTTTTCCTGAAGAAGAATTTAGATATTTAAATCCAAGAAAATACTAGCTTTGGGGGAGTGTAGGGAGTAAAATATTAATATTCAGATCTCTAATATTTTGCTCAACTATGGATCTTACATGAATTTGAAAGAGATCTTTTTGCTAATGTGTATGGCAGGACTGAGGAGTTCTTCACATGGCAACATGATGAGTATCGTTGTTTATAGTGTATATTTAAAAATTTACAAATAAAGATTTACTAACCTAGTAAAATGGCTCTGAATTTTAACAGAGATTCTAAATCATAAAATTTTCATTAATTCCTATAGGAATTGTTTTCAAGGGATACCAGTTACAGGCATGTTCCTTTTGCAGTCACGTTATTATGGCACTGGTCCTCCAACCAACATGTATTCAGTTATCATCATCGAGTACTAACCATACATATCCATTAACAATGTAGAATGTAAATCAATGATTTCCAACAACAGCTCTCTAGTTTTCTGCTTTTGCCTGTTCCTGACATCAAAAGAGAGGAGCTTAATCCTCCCTGTATGGTGCTGTTTTATTTTTTATCCAGCCCTTCATTTCAATGGCTTTTCACAGACTCCTGC
>LZPO01035640.1:34359-45582 GCA_001675575.1 Neotoma lepida | reverse complement strand
AGCAACATTATACTATAGATTTGCTTGAAATGCATACTTTACTAGATATATAATTATTCTTGTATTTAAAAATATAAGCTATATTTGATAAAGCTGATAAGTGGGTGATAATATAAAAATCTAAGCTGAACCATAAAGTATATTAAGATTTTTCAAAACTGGGATGTCTAGAACACAAGGACATCTGACAGCAATTCTCTGGACTATTTTTCAAGTATAGTAATTTTAACCCTCAGCACAGTAGCTTTTCAAAGGGCTAAAGACATATCCCCATTAAAGCCTGCTGGATATAGTATCCCAAATGTANTTAATAAATTGTATCTTCCTTAAAAAGAAAAAAGGTGATGGGCTGAAAAATGTTTAGCTTAAACATGCATAATTGATAGGTTCCCTAGTGCAAATAAGTGTCTGATAAATAATTAAATTTAATCTCATTATAAGAGTTTTCATAATGGGATAATTTAATTAAATGGAAGCCAAAAGGGTTTCTAAGGGTTGGAAGACGTCACTGGTGCTCTATCTGGCTAATGGTCTGGGGATACTGAGCAAAGAAAGCAATTCACATGGGTGCATGCATTATTTAATGAATCCCTTTGAGAGGGAAGAAAGGACAGATCAATGATAACTTGTCATTTTATCATTGCTTACAAAGCACATTTAAACAACCTAGGACGTATTAAAGGTAGAAATCATGCAAAATAACGTTTAAAAAAAAGATGTTATGTCCTTATTGTGACACAAGAGGTTTTTATTTTCAATTAACATGCACATTTTCCCGTGTATCACTATTNCAATGTTTCAAATCTACTACTAAAATAAAAAATAAATTAAAAAAACAAAACCTCAGAAATAAGCTACCGCAGAGTCAGGTTGGCTCTGGCTCTAAGTGAAAGTAATAATGGATACAGCATGTATATCTGATACTAAAAAATTGATAGCTGAGTCATGAGGGACCCATTAACAAGCTTTCTGAGTGGGCAGAGTTTTGTGCTTCGAGTCTCCAGAAGCACTTAGCTGGCCTAGAATAGTAAAAGTGTCCTCTCAGTAGTTATCTCAGTTACAGGTGACCAGTTAGGAGCGAGCAGGAATGGTGAAAGCAGTTGTTCTTGTACTAGACATTATTTTTAGTAGCATCATTTTGTAAGAGGCAAAGGTGCAAACACCACCAAATTTGAGCCCACTCATCCCCCTTACATAGTTACATGGCGAGTAGCTGTGTGAGACCAGACTTGCCATTGACTTTTAAGTTCATGTAACTTTTCATAGCGCAGCCCTGTCCAAATTTGCATTTGAATGGCAGAGAATGAGCATGTTGGCTTGAGTGTTGGATTTGTATCTAGGGTAAATAGTCTCCCCCGTGAAAGCCGAGTCATGGGGCTCTCTAAGCCCTGGAGAAGGAGGTGCCTTGTTTACAGGGAGACTCCCTGTTTTCGTCAAGGGCAAGGAGATGAATGGGAGTGGATCGCTCCTTCACCCCCGAAGTGACCCATCAATCTTTCTCGGTGCTGTTAGAAAGAATCCCATTGAAAACTTGATGGCCGCTTCTTGTGGATGAGAATTTGTCAGGAAAGTACAGATGGCCACACATTTACCCTGCTACTTCCTTTTGCAGTGAAGAAACTAACATCTAAGGAAGGTGACTCACTCAAGACCATCCCACTATTTTATTGGCAGAATAAACGCCACATTCAGGTTCTAAGAGCCTAGGGATTTTTCTACCATACTACGTTACCAAAGGATATGAATGGCTTATGATGATGTGATAGTCAATGTTTCTCAAAATGTGTATTTATTACCTAAAGTTCAAGTGTGTGTGTGCGTGTGTGTGTGTGTGTGTGTGTGTGTGTGTGTTGGGAGGGAACAATCTCAGTGGATCCTAAAGGTAGTGGAGATAAATGATGCTGCACTTTGAACAGGTGCTGGATGGTGGTAGCAGTCGCCATAGACAACACAAACACACTGAGTGAACTGGCTTTGTCCTTTTCACTGGGTTGCCTCCAAACTTCCCCCATCTCTCTAACCTTCAATTAAGACATATGGGATGTCAAACCTGAGCTAATGTGCTCTCCACAGCTGCGGTCCTGCACCTGTGAAATGAACAATGGGTTGTGTTGTCCCTGTGAAAGGGAGGGGGCAGGTGGATATGGGGCAAGGAGAATCACACGAATTAAAAATAATTGACATCTCTTTTCAAAGCATTTTGGGTAGAACTGAGAAAGATAACCATCTAAAACTAGCAACTTCTAAAAATGTTGCATTTTCTGTAGTGGTCTGACACTTTTCAATTAAAAAAAGAAACTAAATGTATGATTTTGTTTAATGTACCAATCTGAACCCTTGTGTCTGGAAACTTCTTACATAATAATCTTTTCTGGGTGACTCTGGGGAGGGTGAGGTCACTTGCTTTGATGAGAGCCCCTCAGCTATTTTACAGATGTCAAATGATAATCTGGTGAGGGCTTTTGGGGTGAGGAGTAAGGCAGACAGTAGGCAGGACAAGTTTTCTAATCCATTCTCCCTCTGGAGGTGCTTAGGGTTTTATTCTCTGGGGCTACTGTCTAAGAACATGAGCTGATTACTGGTGTCTGGGAAGGAGAATGCTGTGTGCAAGTTTTCTTAGGCACAGAAAGCAGATCGTCTACAGCCAACTGGTTCCTGGTCTGCTCATAATTAGGGTTTTGTCTCTGAGGTCCTCTATGCATTCCCAGAAGTAGGGAACTTTTCTGTGGATGCTTAGACATTAGGAACAATCTATTCAAGACATGTATGCTGATTCTCATTGTTCACAGCGGACTCTAAAATAAGAGTCTTGAAAAAATCCATCCAAATCACAATAATAAATGGCAAAGTCAGAACCCAAGTCTTCTCTTATTTTTCTAACTTGAAGTATGTGTTTTCTCCCTCACTGTACGATGCCATAAGCATCCATTTTCAGAAAGAGAACACTCTTGTGCTGCTGTGCCTGGATGTATAATATCTCTGTTGTCATTCCAAAAGTTAGAAGACACTTAAGAGGACAAAAATGCGATGGCAAAAAATAGCCTTCAATATGTATTTAAATAATGACAACGGCACACCACTTTAAACTATCTGAGATATTTTTCCTTAACAACAATAACATTACAAACATTACAACATTGACTCTCGCTTCAATGTCTCTACTTAACAGTGCGATCTCAATAATTTTTAAAATGCTTTTGTGTTTTCTCATCCATTACATTCTAATGAAGTATTATTTGCTTTTATTCTTTAAATCTACAAGAAAAATCCATAGTTAAATTGATTTTATTCCCTCAGGACACTCAAGTAATAGTAATAATTTTCAATCAGTGNCTAATATTCCTTTGCCTTTCTGGTTTAGTCACCCTCATTTTCTTCACATTGTGATTGTATCTTTGCATACATGATTAGTGGTCCATGACAANTAGGGGGAAGGAGAGGAACAAGCATTTCTTTGGTGATTTCATTTAATGTGCTTCAAATATACAATCCTACTATTTGAANTTGTCTGGTGAAATACCCTTGACACTCACCCCCCACCATGCTCACATGGTCTCTGTTTCNTAAGATAAGCTATTAGTAAATGTAGAAAACGTGATTCAAAGCACGCAATCCCAAATACCATTGTACTGCAAAAATTTCTCAGAAAACGTGTAAGCAAGGCCTAAAAACAACTGAACAGATACAGTCCTGGATGGTGGGATGGCTCTCTAGCTAGACCAGCTGTTTGTACTTTTGCTGTGTCTTTTGCCAATACTTCTATTTCCTTTGTAATCTTAAATTAATATTCAGCAATAATTTAAGTAAGAGAAAAAAAATCTCCTTACAGAAGTAATAAATTTACTGCTTCCTTAAATATCAGGCAAAATATTTGATGAAATTATTTCAGAGATATCCACCACCTCCTGCAGGTCTTTTCTAAACTATACCACCACCTTGCCCAGAAAGCATGGAGTTCTCAGTGCTAGACTGTTTATGCAAACCTGTATTTCTTGGGCTATCATATAATGAAGCTGATTTCCTATAACCGATAGATCCACCCAGATCCATGGTTTCTAGCCAATACGCTCACTCCTGTGACATATGTAGGTATTCACAATTAAAATGCAGTGCTTCAGATGGCGATGGTGATTTATGAAGTAAATAAGTAGCAAGATGACTGCTGGTGCTAAGACTAAAATTCTTATATTGTCCTTGAAATGGCCCCAAATGCTTTAGGACAATCTTGGGCTTTTACAAGCATGGCATACAGCATACACAGTACATTTCTATGAATATCCAAGGCTCATCTTAACAAATTGTCTAAATGTGCTAGGGTCAGAACTATTTTGGTTGGGAATGATGACGTCAGGGAGACGGCAGATCTGGCAGATGTTGCCTTGCCCGTCCACCCGCAGGAGTACGTACGCCACAGTCTCTACAATCCTCTGCACTCAGCGGGATCGATGCTTGTTCCCCTTGAACTTCCTGCCTGCTAAGGGTTTTCTTTTGAATTTGGGTTGGACAAGCAGTCTTTTGTGACATTCTGTGTCTGTTCTTAGCCTGGCCTGCTGGCTGGCTTCCTGTGGCCCTGACAGGGTCACGCACCTTCTTATGCTCTAGATTGGAAGAAGTGACACTAGGCTTCCAGTAGACATTGTCACCAAAGTCCTAAAGAGAGCCCAGAAAAATCCAGAAAGTAAGATGGAATTTATAAAAGTAATGCATGTTGATGATTTTTACAAAGCTAAAATCATATTTGTTTGGCAAAGCCTGTGAAATTTTCACATTGGTGTGTATACATGTCTCTGAGTGTTTGTGTGTGTGTGTGTGTGTGTGTAACTGTACATGTGTTATGGGGCACATGTAGAGGTCAAAGAACAACCTGGGTGTTGGTCTTTGCCTCTCACTTTGTCTGAGATAGGGCTACTTGTTTGTTGCTGTGAACTCCAGGATAGCTGGGTATGAGCTCCCAGGGGTGCCTCTATCTCTGTCTGTCATCTTGCTGTGGAAGCACGAAGACTACAGATGTGTGCTACTGTATCCAGCCTTATGTATGTTCGAGGAACCTGATTTCAGGTCCTTGTCCTAACTGACATCCTTTACCCATGGAGGCATCTCTCCAGCCAGAACATTAGTTTTAAATTATTACATTTTCTGAAATGTAGTGAAACATCCTTCCTTCAAGGCANCCACTACAGGGAAAGTAAACTCTGTGTATGATCAAGAAGTTAGACATTTCACTCATCTCAAGAGTGACATATCAACACATATCAGGTTTCTGTGCAGATTTGGATATTCATGGATCATGCAAAAGTATCTTCTTAAAGAACTGAGTATGCCCCTAAATCCTTAATGTACTCCCCCCTTCTCTCTCTCTCTCTCTCTCTGTGTGTGTGTGTGTGTGTGTGTGTGTGTGTGTGTGAGAGAGAGAGAGAGAGAGAGAGAGAGAAAGAGAGAGAGAGAGAGAGTGTTGGAATCACTAGTCACTAGCATAAGCAAGCATGTTTTCTGGACTAGACTAAAAGAGCTATAATATTTCAGAGATCTCTGGCCAGACCAGCACTGCAAGAATAGACTGCCAATGGCAAAAAAGAATCCAAAGTCAAAATCCTGAGAAAAACTCAGCTCTAGGCTGTCTGGGTGTCAGGAAAGGTGAGAAGGCTGTCATGAAAGCCATGCAGACTTCATGTGGCTGAATTTGATATGATATAATTATTCACTCCTTTTGCTAGGATATTGGAGTATAGAAGTAAGACCAAGAAAGGGAATATGACATCATCTGTTCCAGTTGACATACTATAATGCTGAATAATAGCAGTATGCATTTATAAGATAATCAAAACTTTAGTATGGACTAAACAGATTGTTGTGGGTAATTTCCTTGTTTAACCATAGAATACAAAACATAGTTCTTAATAATATGATTTTCTAATTCCAAGAGAACTTTTAGTTGCAATTTGGATCAATTCATGGAGATGCTAACAAACAAAATAAAATTAACATTTACATGTGAAATATCCTTGAATTGTAGCTCAACAAGAGGGAAGGCCACATGGTGGATGTTAGATGAAGGACAATAGGTTCTCGACCTGTGGGTCACAACCCCTGTGGAGTCAAAAAGTCTTTTCACGTGGGTTGCCTAAGACCATTATAAAACACAGATATTTACATTACAGCCATAACAATAGCAAAAATTACAGTAGTAAGGTAGCAACAAAAATAATTCTATGGTTGGGGGCCACCACAACATGAGGAACTGTATTAAAGGGTCGCAGCATTGGGACGGTTGAGACCCACTGATGTAGGATATATATTTCATTTGTAGGATCCATCAAGTACAGAACTACTGCAGTGTGAAAGAGAGAAGAGGTTGGGGCAGGGAACCAGAACACAGGAACAANAGGAGTATACTCCCTCACTGCCTTTCTGTCCAATAGGAGAGTTGTTCTTGGGGAACATTTATCTTGTTCTTGGAGAAAGTTCAGCTGATATCTTGTTTGAATATCTTTTATATATCCTCCCATTGGTATTTGAAAACCAGTTCTGCAGAATAAAGATCTGGTTTACTCAAAAACAAATAATTTTTGCAACATCAGAGACCAAAACCATAAAACTGTGTTTTAGAAGTCAAAAATATCACTTCCTACATCCAAACTCGATTAGTGTTGGCAGTGATTGGGCTCTTAGCTGTTTGATATTTTCTCTCTAGAACAGTTGTTTTTAAGAAAACAGTGTCATCTGGATGACTGAAAATGTCCTAGTTAAAACACAGAATTTATACATTAACTTTGAAGAGAAGAAAAAAAACCAGACATTCAAAAGTGAAAGGGGTTGGGATTCAGAATCAAATATGTGAAGTCATGACCTAAGATGTGCTTCAGATGGACAGCACAATTCCGTGGATTCCGAAGCCACGCAGGAGATGCAGGCAGCCTCTAATAGGGTCTGGGATTGGACTGGACTGAGACNCATCATCTTGTCTGTTTTTCTTTCAGTGCAACTGACCTCGGATTAGAACTGGTTTTGGTCTCTCAAAACCTCTGTTCTCTCAAAAATTGCCTTTTCCCCCTCTTCTTTCGGCTGTCAGAGTTGACCTGGCTGTTGCTTCAGATCGGAGTTTATGCGGGGCAAATCTTACTAAACTCCAGGCGCTCATGGGTTCTTCCTGTCCCTCTTGTGTTGTTCAGTTAGCTATTTTCTTCTCCCCCGCTGTTTAATGACCTGGTTGTAGTTTTGTTTCATGGGATTTCTTTTTAGATGATCAAGATTAAAAACAAGAGAGAATAAATTTCCGAGGCATTGTGCCAAAACACACACAGAAATAGACGTGAAACAGTTAAGTTAAGACAAGGATTTTCTGAGCTGTGTTTGTACCACTGCCTGGAAGGCTACTGGGTAAATCCCATACCCTCCCCCACATAGGCTAAGATGGCCTCATGCTTTATACCCAGCGAAGCTACTGATGGGAAAATTTACAGTGTCAGTACACAGGATGCCGGTTACAGTTCAACATATGTGTTGAAAACCTAAAGATAGGGAGACCTGGTACCTCCCTCAAAGCTTTNTAAGACTGGACCACTAATATAATTTATCCCTTCAGGGGAAGGGTCTCATGGGAGAGCCGGCCTTGGCTCATGAACGTGTTTTCATTGAATGAATAAGTTGAAACGGGAAAGGAAATTTTTGGTGCACAGGGAGAAAGGGTGCCTGACAGATGGACTGAAATGAGTTTCCCAGAAAGAGCTTTGTTTGGCTCTTGTTTCTTATTTTGTTTGTTTATATGAAGGGGAGAAATCACAAATACATACTTTTCTGAGGGAGTTAACAAGTGTTAACAAAACGTATTTAATATAACATCAGTCACTGTGTTCAGTGAAACCAGCCTGTGTTGTCTTATGGCAATGAGGTATTTCAGAAAAAAAAAAAGGAATGAAAAAGCAGAATAAGATTTATGTCATTGTCACAAAACTGAATCCATCTCAAGAATTTATAATGTACACAATTTCCATTGTGCAGAAAAATTATAATGCAAAATGCATGAATAAGATCAATCTTACGGGCATAAGCCTCCCATCACCTCCCTTTTATCATCCAAACTCAGTTAAAGCTGGGAGGAAAACTCAGCACAGAACATGAGCTACACAAGCTTCCCTCGAACAAGATCCTGCTGCAACCAAGTCTACCCCACCAAGGCGGCTATTTCCCTCCATCAGAACAAGGAGGGCTGTTAAATTTAAGAAAGGACATCTGTTTTTCATTGGAGGCGCATTCAAGTGTTCATTAAAGTGTCCTAGCTGCCTTTTTCTTGTTCTATTTCACAATGGCCTGCCTTTCTAATAGTCTTGCAAGTTCAGCTGTGACTTAGAAAACCTCAGTCGCTATGGCATTTCCTTTGAAAAATGCCAGGAGAAACAGGAGAGAAAGCTGAAATCTTGAAGTGCAGTCACAGTTTTATTACCGTTCACCTTTTCTGCACTTCCTAGGGGTGTTTATTTTCTTCAATTATTCAATAGGCTTCACTGAACTTGAAGACCCAGGGGCCTCTGCTCCTGTCTCTCTGGAGGCCGGGAGGGCAGAGCTTGAAAGCACTCGGTAGCTTTAGCTCCTTTGATGGACGTCTTCAGTCACCTTTTGTAGAAAGAAGAAGGCAGCTCAACACAGTTCATAAGCAAAGGCTCAGAGCGCTTTCTTCTGCCAAATTCATTTGAATATATAATTCATCCAGAATGTCACAGTCATTGTTTATTTCAAACATCTCCTTTGTTTTCCTGAGAGCATTAGTCCACTAAAATTAACAAATGAGCTTGGACGCTGACTTCCTTGAGAAAAGGGAAATAGTTTAGTGCACTTATTGGGCAGGTTTGTGTGATTTTAACCAAGAAATTGCACCCAAATATAANCCAAACATTTTTTACTTTAATAAATGATTTAAAAAATGTCTAGTTGCTTTAGCATGCAATGAAGTTGGACGAGAACTATTTTTAAAGAATGCTGCTAAATACCACTCCAACATAAACAACTTTGTAATTTTGACAATTTGGGTAGGATTGCTAAAATGAGCTAAATTACAAAGTATCTGTTAATAAAAGCAATGCAGACTTTTGGGGCCGAAAAGGCACGATTTAGTATGAAGTAGACATTTGCCAAGATTCCTTGATATGACAAATTACTCAAAATAGTATAGATGGGGAAACAGAGTCTGGCACATAGTAGGCTTTCAGTAAGTGTTAGGTCCTCAAAATCTAAATGCATTGACTAGAGAGATGGAAAGGATATGTCATGGAAAGAAGACAGCATNTCTGGTCAGTGTTTCTGATGCCTCACACAGTAGGTACTTTACATAGCGCACAGTTCTTATGTGTCTGTCATTGCTGCTTTATTATTCCTGGAGCTTAAAAAAAGGCCAAGCTGTAAATCAAAAAATATTAAGGTTTACAATTAGCTTTTTTAAAAAAAATTGGATCATTTGGGCAAAAGATACACTATACTTTAGTGTTGGCATTTCCAATATAGCAATGCCCTATGGGAAATATTTATGAACATGGAAACTGATGGATACAAGTGTATATACATCTTCAAACCACAAATAAATTCATGTAGTAAAAAACCAAAATCTTCATGAAGTCATGCCTTAATGTCATGGCCTANGCTACTGTAGAAACTTAAAAGAAATAAACATATTTGATGTAAATTTATTAATCCTAAAAATAACATTTGTTAATCTTATTACAAAAGATAAAATTCACAGGTCTTATCTCCTCCAAGAGGTTCACTGATACCTCATAATTTAAAAAGCAATTTTTAAATTATTTTTAATTGTGTGTATGTATATGCATGTGAGTGAAAGGGCCCAAGGAGTCCAGAGACAACAGATCCCCTGGAACTTGAGTTATAGGCAGCTGTGAGCCACCAGACATGGCTTCTGGGATCCAAACTTAGANCACTTTGGAGGAAGAGAAGGTGCTCTCAGCCGATGAGCCATCTCACCAGACGTGGCTCTTTGCCTTTAATGAGTGTTGCCTGCTAAGCCCTTTACATTAGCTACTTCGTTTGATTTTTTCCAGTATAATTTTAAGAGAGTCATCATAAAGAAAGGACAATCATTATTATTCCCATGCCAGTTACAATTGCAGGCAACTGCTGTTCGGATTAGTGGTGTGCTGCCCAGAATCTCACATAGCCAGTCAGTGGCAGGGTTGGAAGCCTGAATTCACAACCTGCACTCCACACTCCAGTACATAGATTATCTTGAGAACACAGTAGTACAGTGAAGTGAATTGGGTTAATGAATACGGGGGAGGCTGTATTAAATTCTTGAGAAAGAGAAGAGCTGAGAATAGGAGGAAAGTCATGAATCAGTAATGTTTGGAACACTGCCCTGACTCATCGTTCTGATTTGGACTAAGAACATCCAATTGTGTCATGCCTAGAAATAACTCATGGTAAATAATTGATTCCCTTAGGGGTTATTGGAGCCAGTCCATCTGGGATGCTAGCCAAGGTGTTGTTATCCCTGAAGCTAACCAGGTCTGGGGCTACAAGGTTTCATGAAACAGCCAGAAATGGAGAAGGGTAAGAATGGAGTCTGCACAGAGGACAAGCCAAACTGCCTGGGTCATGTGAGAGCAACCCCAAAAGGCAATGCAGGGGAAGAAAAGGGCCACCAAAATCAGACGATAAAAACAAACAAACAAGCAAAACCTTCCAGGGCACTGAGCCATCAGACAGGATGGGTTGGCGTCAGTATTTCAATAAAGTNTTTGTAGAGTCAAGACAGACACCCCAACCTTCCAGGATATAAGAGAAAACTTTAGTCTATCTTTGATAGTTATGGACAACCTAGGATGTTGTATCTTAAATAGCCCTCTCTCTAATAATAACTTGGTCATTAGANATCTATTAATACCTCTGTTGAATATAGACAATGTTCTTAGAGCTCCATTAAGTATACAGAGGAGATGAGATGCAGTCCTTATTTCCTGTTTAGATTTCGATAGGGAGAAGAGAGCGAACTCTCTGCCTGTGTCTCTCTCAAGAGTTTACATTGACTGGGCATCTTTCTCACAGGGCCCATGCAGAGCCCATGTCTAACAGTTCTCCTGATCCCAAAACTCACTCCCCACTCCACTCTGTGCCCACAACCAGACCCCAAATTCCTAATGCCATTCTTCCATGGATGACTTAACTCTGTGGGATATTTAGACACATGGGCCTTATTCTGTCCACAGCTAACTTCAGAAT
>LZPO01035640.1:6115-30085 GCA_001675575.1 Neotoma lepida | reverse complement strand
GCACATGTGTGGAGACTGGAGATTAATGTCAGTTGTTTTCATAATTGCCCTCCTACTCATTACTTGAGTCAGGGTCTTTAGCTGAACCTGGAGCTCACCTATTGGCTGGGTTGGCTGCCAGGAAGCTAGGGTATAGGTGCCTGTATAACTTGGGTGCTAGGATTCAGAGGCATGCTGCTGTGCCCAGCTTTTATGTGGGTGCTGGAGATCCAAACCCGGATCCCCATGCTTGCACATTGAGCACTTTACCAGCTGATCCTCACCCCAGCCTTGAACTGATTCAATGTTTTCCTCTCATTAATAGCAATTATAATCACAGCTGCACTCCGAAAACTCGAAAGTCAGGGTTATACTCCGAATTATTCTATTATTCATTTCTTGGGGTGGTAGTATTTGTTATTTTTTAAAATCCATTTGTTTGTTTGTTTTTATAGGAACAGTTCTATGTAGCCTCCGGTGGCCTTGAACTCCACAAGTAACCAAGAATGTCCTTGACCCTCTTCCCCTCCTGCCTTGGATAGAGGAACAAGCATGTACCACCATGCCCCGTTTATGTGGGGCAGGAACTCAGGGCTTAGAGCATGCTAGGTGGTGAACTCTCAGCCACCTGAGTTACATTCTCTGTCCTCCATCCTGCTTTTAAATTGTTTATCTTTTTAGTGGTTAAATGAGGTGTGAGCTTTTGGGGGGCAGGGTACATATGGCTTATTCCTTGGTAGCTAATAGATAGCAGTATCAGGTTACTGTATTTTACTGAATAAATAGGTTAATGCATATTTGATTCATAAAAATATTCATTTTCTTTCTTTTTACTATTAAATTATCTATTGAAATACAAACTAAATAAATGTGATTCCTAAATATTTGTCTTAGGGATACATAAATGTGTGGCCAGGATTCAGTCATGTATTTGAATATTCTGGGGGAATAAAAGCTATTAAAATAAACCAAGGGAGGATTTGGAGNTTTTCTTTTTCTAACCATGTTCATGCTATTACCCATTCTTCTTAAATTCCAAGCACACAGAACTTCTTAGACATGGGACTATGAAGACCTTGCTTACAGTTACCATGTGGAGGAGATCTGTTCACTCCTATGGAGCTGTTCTCTGCTAGCTGCCTGCCTTTCTTATCAACTGCTAAGACAATCTCCTGACACAGGGCCTTTTCTCGGCAATATCCAACCCATTTCCAGCTTGTGTGGATCCACACACACAGAACCCAGTGAAGGAGGGATGGCTGATGCGAGTTTTGGTGTGCCTTTGAACTGTTTTGGGAGGATCCATCACAGTTAGATATGGCATTTTGGAGATGGCTCAGTGGTTGGTGTGTCTGCCATGCAAACCCTGGGAAAGCAGAGATGAGAGCTCCACAAGCTGGTTCATGAGACACATTGGTGAGCTCTNGATTTGATTGACAGACTCTTCTTCAATAAATAAAATGGAAAAGCTACCGAGGGAGATTCCCAACATCCACCTTGGGCCTCCATATCACATGTGCATGCAGACACATACACACACGCACACAGCTTCACACACATGTGTGCCCACATGCATTCACACAGGCACATGGATTCGTGTGTACACCACACACACGTACAGTGAAAAGAAGAAAAGACAAAAAGTTAGATATGATAGATTTTTTTATAGTATTTAAGCAAACATGCTTATTTCTCTCACATCACCAAGAGGTTAATTCTTTAAGTGCTTTGGTATATATTGTTATACTGAGTTTAATGATACACTTTTAATTGTACTGCAATAAGCCTGTGCAGTTTCGGGAATCATTAGGAGAACAATGGCAGTGCCTAAGTATTCCAAAGTTGTACTAATACAACCTGATCATCATAAATGACNTAACCTAATGTATGTGAATGTAGCCTAAAAACCATAAAATTCTATTAAAATTCAAGATCAGATGACACAGACTACAGACTGTCCACTGCAAGATTTACATTTCATTTATGTCTATTTACTGTAAGTAAAACTTTCAAAAACATGTTTTAAATAAGCCACTGNAAGGAACATACCCTAAGAGAGAGCCATTATTTACTTGCCTGATGTATATGGTACACTTATAGTAGGCCATCGCCCTTCCCCAATAGTACCATTTAGTACAAACAGAGAAATAATTTGTTTAGCTATATAATCAGGAGAGGCTGCACACAATAAAAGAAAGCATTCTGGTTTTTAAATGAATAAAAATTGATTGTGTCCCTATAAAAACTAAATTGCCAGAGTGTTAACTGCATTTCACATAAACATCTGTAGCAGGCTGTGCCTCTCTGCTGGGCTGTAATGCAATATAGGACACTTAGGAATAAATGCATCCTCTAGATGAGTTCAGAGAGATTTTCTAAAAGCGCCTGATGAGATTGTCAAAATTGGATTAGTCAGAACTGCTAATGACACTTAAAACAAAGGGAAATCTTTAAACAAAATTATTTTGCACTTCTTTTCTCTTGATAAATTATATGCAAATTAGTGTTGATTGAAAAATGTTTGCCTTGAAGGCAAGTTCGCACTAATAAAGTAAGGTCATCCTTCCTCAAGCGTAGTACTTCTCGTTAGNGGGACTTGAAAATGAATTATGCTACTTTCTTTTTGTAAACTATTTCCATAAACAGTGTGAAGATACCAGAGACATCTCTATTTTATTTTTAGTGTGTTGCTGGGTATTGTAATTGGAACATGTATGTTTATATTTTGTTAGTTGTAGGTAGGTGTGCAAATGTGTGTACATACCCATATCTTTAGTTGTCCCTATTAACTTTGTGTGTATACCGTGTGCACATATTGCAAAGTACTTGCATTTTCTAAGCTAGCCAAGATTTCCACGCCTATAAGTNCATTAGTCCGAGCAAAAGCTATTCTTCCAGTCAGGAGTTCTTATATTTGCAGATAGTTTCATCCTTGGCACAATTAAAACTAAAATTCAGCCCTGGTGGTTCTAATAAATAGTTTTAGTATTTATCCTTCTGCTAAGCTGCCACACATTATGTTAGAAAGAGTAGCATTCAACACCAGCTTTCCTGATGCCAGCTTTCCTGATGCCAGCTTTCAAGCCAGAACGGGCTCGTGAAGGAGCAGATATACAGCTAAGGCCTGAGGATGGTCTTTGTCACTCTGCCTCACTCTCTAAATTACACACAATAACGCACAAGATCATGCAGAACTCTGGCTTTCTCTGGACACGGCAGGAATGGGGCTTACTCTAGTAATGACATTTCATTGTGAACATTATCATCAGTATTATTATTAGTTTTTCAAAGAAACTCAAAGTTAAGGTGACACATGAATGAAAATGGGAGATGGAACAGGGGTGTAGCTCAGCTACACACTGCTTACCTAGCAGGCATGTACCCCTAAATGGGAACCAAACACCGCAAACCAGTAGTTACAGAGTAAATGNAATGAGAAGTGTGACAAATTAAGGAGATCAAAACGGACAATTCTAATTTTCTAAAGGCTCAAGAAATTTCATCTGTAAATTAAAATTTTGCGAATTTATAAATTAAAGAAATTGGGCATATATATGTGTGTACATATGTATGTGTGTATGTGCTTGTGTGTTTGCATGTGTGTATGTGCTTGTGTGTTTGCATGTGTGTGTGTGTGTGTGTATGTGTGTGTGTGTGTGTGTGTGTGTATTATAGTCCACAGGATTAGGAGGATGAATTTTAATGACTGTTTGCAAACAGTACCAAATGGTCGGAAGTAACTGGATATTGAATTTTTTTTTGTTTGCACTTTCAAGAGTTTTATGTCAATTCTGAAAGTAATAACTACTTAGAAGAACAGTTTTACAGATAAAAAACAAGAGAGGTGTAGCGATTTGAGAAGCAGGATTAAAGAATGATTATTTGAGGCTATTTAAAATGTATCACACATAAACAAACTTAGATCAGGCAGCTAGTAGGAGTCTAATAGAAAACCTATTGAACAGTGAAGGGTCCCAGAAACAACTGCAAATTTCTTTTGATGTTGGCAGTGACATCAGAAAGTCACCCCCCACCCCCACCCCAGGCCCATGGACTTCTGAGTCCTAGACAAATATCTTGCTGGCCTGGCATTCTTCACCAAAGCATGTTAAACAGAATTTTATTTATATATTACAAGGGTTTTTTTTTTTGTTATCCTAGTATGCTGAGTGGCCTTTAGATCACAATGAAACAAATACATCCCATATGGAATCATAACCAACTGACTTGATCACAATCAAAGATTTCTAGTAAATTCATGAATGTATACAATGCATTTATTGATAATGAAGTAAGTTCATAACTTCCCACCTTGTGTATAACACCTATAACACCGTGATAAATACTGGAGAACACTTAAGTTCATAACTTCCCACCTTGTGTATAACACCTATAACACTGTGATAAATACTGGAGAACACCGTAGACTCACCACAATTTTTATCCCCAAGGATCACAGGATCTTATAGAGGAAACATAGACACTTAAAATATTTAATAAGATGTAAACAAGTAGTATAGAGAAGGAAATGCCATCAGTCTTGATCAGTACAGAAGAAATGATAGACAGTGGCTTTATGAAAATGTGACATCTTGTAATGATGTCTGGAATGTGGAACATGTACATGAGGGGTGGCAAAGGAAGCCCTTGAAATGGCTCCAGAGAGGCTGGAGTGAGCATAGCACACACATGAACCCAGCTAGCACTGGTTTAGTTCTAGATCTGGAAAGACAGATAACAGGGAAACAGACCTCCAGCTGCAGCCTACACAGCAGTGTGCCAAAAGCTGTACGAAAGGGCTGAATCTGTACAGTGAGTTTTGCAGGAATTCTCCGTGGACTCCATGAGTTNGTTTGAATGAATGAGAAGAATGGAGATTGGGTTGTTACCTTAGATGCTGAAAGTTGTAGTTGAAGGATGTGTAAGAATATTGGAAATAGCTATCAGTTAGTTGAACCTCAGAAGTCAGACATCAGTTGGGATTCTGGTCAGCCAGATGATATCTCAAGAAACACCATAAATGTTGTTGAACAACTTTCCATTTGACTGTGATTCTAAGACCCGTAGTTCATAGAAGACTCATATTTTCCAACTAACTCACTCAATAAGCACTCGTGGACTCTTCCATGTTTTCATGGATCTACTTAGCTTATCATTCATTCTGGTCTTAGTGGTTTGGAAGAAGAGCTGTAAATCTTAAATGGTCTGTGCCAATTCACATACTAAAGATACTCAGTTTCTAGAAGTTTTCTCAGTCATTCTTTCCACAGATCTTATAATTCATGATCAGATACAGTCTCAGCTCCTCACCTAAACAATCAGTGTGACCCAGCTCAATGATGAGTCCCTGTGTCTCAGAGGGTGACTATGAGCAATGCTTACAGCCAGACAAGAAGATGCCTAGAACATCACCCAGAATACATAAAATCTCCAGCAGGCATTAGTGATTAAGATAACTGTGCTTAGAGATGAGCAAGCCAAGTCTTGATTTCTCCTACAGGTAGAGATACTTGTGCAGGCATTTTCTATTCAGATGGAAAGGAAGGAGGACATTTGAGGGAGATGGAAATCACCTGTGAAAATGGTGGCAGTGTGAGGCCACCTGGCAGGAAGCTGCTTGTTCTAGGTAGAGTCAGAATATTTGCACACAGAAACCANGTCACCAGCGCTGTGTGTGCTTGGTTTGAGTTTAAGGCTGTGGAGCTTTCGTGACAGGTGAATGATGACAGCTGCTTTGCTTTAGGAAGATTATTTGAGCAGTGGTCACAGAAAGAGCAGTTGGAAGCTCTTTAAGCAATTTAAGTAATACACATGAAATACAATCAAAACAGAAGAGCAGAAAGGCGTGTGGGTGAGAGCGAGGTAGAAAGCGAAAGAAATCTGAGACTTATGTGGCTCTATCAAGGATTTGGGCTAAGATGAGGAGGCTGAACATACAAGGCTTGTTGTGGGAATCTTAGTTCAAAGTTCACATCACCTAAGCAGGTGCTTAGAAAGAACCCCCTGNGGTAGGTTAAATGAGAAATGTCCTCATAGGTTCAAGTACGTGAACACTTCATCCCCATTTGGTGGTGCTATCTGGTGAGGTCATTGNAATTTTAAGAAGTGGAACATTGCTGGAGAAAGTACGGCGTGGGCTTTGAGAATTTATAGTCTTGCTCCTCTTCCAGCCCACTCTTTTTGCTTTGTATTTGCAATCAAAGATCCAGCTGCTTTCTGCCATGCCTCCCCACCATTGTGGATTCCACCTCTAGAACCATACATCAAAATAAGCTCTCCCACAGGTTACTCATGGCCATGGTGTTCATCACAGCAACAGAAAGCAAAGCACAAAACTCATTATCTTAGTTAAGGTTTCTACTGCTGGGAAGAGACACCATGACCACAGCAACTCTGTTAAAGAGAAACATTGAATTGGGGCTAGCTTACAGTTCAGAAGTTTAGTGACCATGATCATCATAGTAGTTGGCATGCAGGTAGACATGGTATTGGAGAAGAACCTGAGAGTTCTACATCTTGATCCGAAAGCAGCAGAAGAGACCTGTGGCCCACGATGGGTGTAGCTTGAGCATATGAGAACTCAAAGCCTGCCCCAACAATGACACACTTCCTCCAACAAGGCCACACCTACTTCAGCAAAGCCACACCTCCTAATAGTGTATTCCGTATGGGCCAAGCATTCACACATGAGTCTATGGGGTCCATTCCTATTCCATCCACCACACTCATCTAAAACAGAGTGTCATTTTGTTATAGTCAGTTTTTTATTTCCATAATAGAGCAGCAGAGACTACACAGACTCTACAGAGGACAGGTTTATATGGCTCAGGGTTCTGCAGGCATTTGTCAGAGCCTTCTCAATGCATTATAACATGGCAAGCCACCAAGAAGAAGAAAGGGGACAGCTTAAGTCATCCCTTTAATTAGGAAACTAGTCACTTCTAAATGGCCCTGCTTAATGAAGTCACCTGGTACAAGTTCTCATTAAAGTCCCTAGAAGTAAAGTGAGAGTGTTCCCTGCTGCATAAACACAGGCTTAAGAGGAAGATGGCCCACTCATGGACAATATGTGGACCATTCTACAGAGTGACCTGTACAGATTATGAAGATCAGATTTATTCTGGAACTCATTGAAACTGCTAAGAAGACCAAAGGTGGACCTGCAGACAAANAAAAGAAAAAAAGGAAACCCAAGATATAGGGCCTGAATAACATGAGGGATTATACGCCAGCAGTTATAAATAAGAATCTTCACCAGAAGTGAATATTGTGCTTATGAAAACAGAGAAAAGAGTGAAGATATAGATACGATATAGATACACACATCATCTACAGTCAAGTCACTTGTGTGGAAAGGCAGTTAATATTCCTACCATAAGCAGATGCGAAGGCCATCTTCTCTCCATCCTCACAGAGTCAAAGCTAGGACCCCAATGGGGCAGGCCTAAAGCTAGAAAAGCCCTATGGCAGCTGTCTTGTGGGCAAGACAGGATGCACCCACAAATAAGAAAGAACACTGCCTTACAACTCAGACATTCCTGTCCCAAAGTCCATCTCTGTNCTGGCTAACCATAGGATAAAAATAAGTATGTAATATACAGGTATTAATAGGGCATACAGAAGCCTATGATTTAGTATAATAAATGATTAATTAAAATTATCAAAGATTAAGAATAAAGTGAAAGTAAATCAAAAAATTGAAATATAGCAGGTTACTGGATTTGTCAATTGAACTAAGTTTAATTAAGTACTTGTTTTGTTTGCCCAACCCCATTATTATACTGAATCCATAGTGTCCAGTGAGACAGTGTTTGATTGTAGAGCATCTGGGACGTATTTAGAGTTAAATTAGGTCATGAGGGCGGAGTCTTCGGTTTGGAATTAATTTCCTTATAAAATGAGGAAGAGATGTGAGAATGACCTTTCTCCTATAGAACATGTCTAAGGAAGGCCATATGAGAACGTGGGGAGACGATGATTGTGTCAAAATTAGGGAGTGGCCTCTTCCAGTTGCTGGTCATGCATGCACCTTGATCTTGGAATTTCCAGTTTCCAGGACTACAAAAAAATAAATTCATGTTTTTTGCATCTTCTGAACTGTGGCATTTTGCTATAGCAATCTGAATATGCTAAGACAAAAACCCACTAACAANCTAGTGTGAGTGAGGATAAAGCCACTAACAAGCCAGTGTGAGTGAGGATAAAGTCACTAACAAGCTAGTGTGAGTGAGGATAAAGTCACTAACAAGCTAATGTGAGTGAGAATAAAGTGAAATGAGCTGTGAGAGTTAAATAGTATT
This sequence comes from Neotoma lepida, assembly GCA_001675575.1. Taxonomy (NCBI): domain Eukaryota; kingdom Metazoa; phylum Chordata; class Mammalia; order Rodentia; family Cricetidae; genus Neotoma; species Neotoma lepida. The sequence continues at coordinate 21,806 of LZPO01035640.1, read as the reverse complement.
TGCCTCTTAGCACAAACAGGGCAGTGTGGCAGGCCTTCACATGGCACACCTCTGGACTCTGTGCAGTGTGGAAGGCCTTTGCACGGCACATCTCCGGATTCCATGCAATGTGGTAGATCTTCACAAGGCACACGTCAAGACTCTGTGCAATGTGGTAGGCCTTCACACAGCGCACCAGACTCCAGACTCTGTGCAGTGTGGTAGGCCTTCACACAGCGCACCAGACTCCAGACTCTGGGCACTGTGGTAGGCCTTCACATGGCACACCTCTGGACTCTGTGCAGTGTGGTAGGCCTTCGCACGGCACACCAGACTCTACATTCTTCCAGCAGCCCTTTGGCAATGGCCTGAACCATTACTAAATGGGAGTCACGGGAAGTAATCTTTTTATTTTTATTTATTAAAGCATTTGAGTCCTAAGGCGAACTAGTCCAAGAAAGCAAGATTCCTAGATAAGAGAATCATATTCTGTTTGTATATGCTGTCATGATACATGCATGTGACCTTGAANTTTAACTAGAAAGTGACCATACCTTAGCCTGTAGCTCAGAAATCCAGAAGCTGCGGTCAATTTCTGTACTTGAGAATGANGGTAAGACAAGGGAGGACATTTTTTGGATAGCTGNGTTCATGACGAATAGCAAGCCTTTTCTGGCACTCTTCAAAACTTCTGAACTGGCAAATTCTCAATTTATGTTTTCCTGGAGCCTTAGCTTAATCACAGAGCCTTGGTGGGTTCACTGGAGTTTGTATGTATTAATTCCACTTATAGTTTTCATATTGCAGTACTGCATGAGCTCATGCCTGTTTGTGTACGTGTTTGGTGTATGAATGCAGACTTGTGTGCCATGACACCCATGTGGAGGTCAGAGAACTCTGAGTGTTGGTCTTTGCCTTCCGTCTAGTTTGAGGTGGAGAGTCTTGCTTGTCACTGTGTACACCAGGCTAGCTGGCCCATGAGCTTCTGGCGATTCTCTTGTCTCAACTCTCATATTACTATAGGCATACTAGGAATGCAGATATTTGCTAGCATGTCTGGTTTTACATGGTTTCTGGGGACCCACCTCTGGTTTTCATCCTTGCACGCCAAACACTTTATCCATCTCACACATGAGTGGGTGTGGGTGGATGTGTGTTGTGTTGTATACNTACTCACTTGTGTAGGTCCAGGTAGAAACCAGAGGTTGATGTCAGGTATCTTTCCGTCTCTTTCCATCTTATTCTTGAGAGGGAGTCTCTCACTGAACCTGAGCTTATCATTTCGGCTAGGCTGGCTGGCCAACAAGTCCTCTGAATCCACTGGTCTCTTCCAGTCTCCACGACTCACTCCCAGCAACCGGGTTCCAGATGTGTGCCATTCCTCCTGATGCTGGGGAAGTGATCTCAGATCCTCACGCTTTCATGACAAGTACTGTGCCCACTGAGCCACCTCCCCAGAGCTATAATAGATAGCTTAACATCTGCCCTAAGACTTCCTGTAAGAAGAAAGTTTTCTGTAGGAAGCAGATTTCTTTTAATTAGATAAGTTAATATTTTAGAGAACAGACGGCTCTTATATACAAGTACTCATGANCTTGACCTTTTTGCTTTCACTGAAAAGGTGAGATGCACAGTAATTTAAGTACAAAGATCCCCATAATCTGGACTCCTAAGCAAGTGCCAAGACCATAGCAACTGGCTGAGTGGATGGGCTGTTCTCCCAAAGACAACATACAGCGGTCCATCTGTTTTGCTCACCATATATTCAGATGCCCTCCATATTACCTGACTACAATTTAGGTGACCAGTGAAAGTAAAAGCGATCATTATCCTAGCCCACAACCAGGGCCAATATCCCTTTCTAGCACAGCAGAAGAGGTTCATGTGTGGGACACATCAGAACAGGCATGGAGACAGATTTCCAGGGTTGGACTGAAACTTGAGTACAGCTGGGCACATGATGCTCCAAGGAATGACTACAGGTGGAGACTCGGAATCCAAATGAGGAAGAATAATAAATTCTCACTTTGAGAGCTAATAGAAAGCCTAGTTATAAACTAGTGACATTTCCCAAGAATAGAACATAAGATCATATATTCAGGGGGCAAAGACACTGAGAGAAAAATATTCAAAGTGGATAGACTTTGGGGCTAACACATGGCATTAAAGATTTAGTCAGCAAAGACAAATTAATATTTGAGAATCGGATTTCATCCTTCCCATGATTGAGTAATATGCCATTGTACACAAGTACCACGTTTTTCCTTGCCCATTCGTTAGATGATGGGTTCTTAGCCTGATTCCTTTTCTCGGTTATTGTGTAGAATATTGTAACAAACATGGGAGTGTGGCAGTCTGTCTGGACTTCTGACTTCATTTCTGTACAACAGGNTATCTAAGAGTAACAAGAGCATACTACACATTTCAAAGAGGCTAGAAAAAAGAAGTTTGAGTGTTTTCACTACCAAGGAAAGACAAACACTTGTGGAGANAGTTCAAAGCACCCTGCGTAAACATTATACGGTACATGTGTTTCTCAAAACATTACACAGGGGTGGTGGGGAGATGACTCAGTCACTAAAGTGCTTGCCACAAAGACTGAGTTTGGGTCACTAGTACCCACATACAAAGCTAGGTATGGTGGCATGTGCCTGCAATCCCACCACTGAGGAAGTGGAGGCAGGGGGATTCCTAGAGCTCACTGGCCAGCTAGTCTTGTTGAATGGGTAAGCTCCAGGTTAAGTGAGAGACTCTCTCTCAAAAAATAAGGGGTAGAGTGATGTAGAAAGACCCCCAATGTTGACCTCTGGCCTCCAGCACACATGTACTCATGCACCTACATGCACGTGAACACACACACACATGCATACACCTTGAACACACTCTAATTTTAAATAACATGGCATCCTTTTCATACGCACAAGTCTTATATGTTCACTAAAGCATCAATGTGAGGAGGAGAGGAGCTGTCAGTCAGATATGGTATGAGGTAAAAACCNCTTGATTCCTAGGTGAGAGGAGCCCTAACTTAAGGCTTAATATCCATGTGCTTCTTGATCATAGCAGGCATCTGACACCATGCTCAGCATCCAGGGTTAGAAGCACAGAGCTGGGATTTGCCATCTGAGCTTAAGTCTTTATAAAGCAGCTNTGTCCTAATGCTCAGAGTTAGATTTCAGTAGTCTGTGCTCGACTAGATTTAGCATCACGGGAAACAGTGATATGAAAACGGACATCCAAAAAATATTCCTCAACATGGCCACTGCTAACTTCCCTGTGGAAAATATGTAACTTTTTAAGTGCAATTTTAAAATGTAATATTTTTTTTCCAAGAGCAGGAGATGCTAATTCAAACCATGTGTGAAACTGGAAAGAAATGGAACTGTAATTAAACCTTATCAAAAACTCCTTGAGGGCTGGAGAGCTGGATCAGTGGTTAAGAGCACTTATTTCTCTCACAGAGGACCCAAGTTCAGTTCCCAGGACCCATGTCAGGTGGCTCACAACTGCCTGAAATTCTGATTCCCTGGGGACTTGCTGCCTCTGGCCTCTGGTACACATAGACCCAGATACATACATGTAATTTTAAAAATACATAGATCTGTGAAAAATGAGTTTCACAAGATAACCAACCCAATGCTTCATCTTTATCATCTCCACNAGTACTATTTTTNTTTGTTTATTTTTAATGTCTGTATATCTTGAGGTTAGAATTCTGCTTCTGAAATCTGACTGGATTCAGCAGTTGAAAAATTCACCCTCTTTTTTTTTTCAAAACTCCTGTTCCAGGTGACCTCTTTAACTAACCTCACTCTATCAAATGATTTATTCTTGGTAAAAAACAAATCAGACTTAGACATTATTGATTGAACAGAGCTTGTGAATGGCTGGGCCACTGAAATGGAGACGTTTTATTAATGGGTAATCAGAGACTGACTGTCCAATGAGTCTATTCTGAAATTAATTAGTTGAATAGCATACAAAACTTATACTGAGCTTCAGTGTGTACTAAAAACTGTTTTTGCCTCTTCAGATATCTAATGGCAGTTAGAATGTAAGTACTGGAATTTGGTGGTTGTTGTTTTTTGTTTGTTTGTTTATTTTNTTTTGTTTTTGTTTTTTGTTTTTTGAGACAAGGTTTCACTGAGTTGTGTAGCCTTGGCTGTCCTGAATCTCACTCTATAGACCAGGCTGGCCTTGAACTCTCAGCTTCTGCCTCCTGAGTGCTGGGATTAAAGGTGTTGTTTCTAAGAATTGACATTAGTAATTGGTAAATGAGGCTCTTACTTTCTAGATGTGTAGTTTTCATTTGCACTAAGAGTTACCCTCCCGTTTCACAAATGAGCACACCTTGGGTCACAGACCTTCACCTTAGGTCTTGACATGTCTTCCTCACTTATTTCTTTCCTGTAGCCAGGAAAAGGCATTTGGTGAAACCAGAAAACACCATGCTGTACCAGCTTCAGACATAATGACTTGTCAAACACAGTTTTAAAGCCCTTAGCTTCATTTCTGAAAGGACTTCAGAACCATAAGAAATATTTAAAACAAGATTTTGCAATGTTGCTTATTAGATAACCATATGCCCCATGGCTCCTNTAATTTTTAACCCATTATAATATCCACTACCTCAAGAAGATCTATTTAAACACATGTTGAAATCATCTGTCTTTCTTTGTATGTCACACATGTTAGTAAGACAAGCCAACAGGAGTTCTTACCACTCAGCAAAAATTTAAGTATCTTCTGAATTCTGACAATAGCTGCTATTTTAGGGATTGGTGGTTTTGTTTTGTTATTTTCTGAGTGTGTCTCTGTACATTTGAGCTTCCAGATGCCTTGGTTGGGGTGAAATCTGCAGTTCTAATTAATTCTAACTTAGTTGCCTGTTTGTTCCTGATTTCCAGAAGGTGAAGTCAATGCTAAAATAGCTCATGTTTTATTTTCCTGGNTCTTCATAAAATGTTTCTGTCAATTCTGTCCACAGTTTTTGTCGCTTAAGTCACCAGTCCAATGACCTTGAAATACCTTCCCACTTAGCAGATACTGACNTCAGCATCCACTAGAGCAGCAGAAGTTACAGACAGGAGCATATTCCAGCTCTAGTGCCCTGCCATTGCACTTCNGTGATTCAACCTCANTGTCAGGCTACACAAAGTGGCATACACNGGGGACCCAAATTCCATGCTTCCTCCCTCACAGAAGGTGGTCATCCTCTTCATCTCTTCTCACTGAGCCTTCCACCTGCTTGAGACGCTCAGTTTTTCCAGTCTTCAATAATTTTACCAACCTGACCTTAGGCTGTAGCTGAATGGTTCCCTGATACCACCTATTTATACACAGTGGGATAAAGACAAGGGAAATGTCTGAGGAAGGTCCACATTCACTCTGCCANGTTCTCCCCATGTATGCCCAAGAATTCCATGACCTTTCATTTTTTGTCTTTGCCCTGGAACTGTTAAGCAGTGGGACAGCATTTGTCCTCAACCGTCCCTAGTGGAGCACTCTTAGAATTTGCAGATTAATCTGTTTTGTGTGATTCATATTTATGGGAAAATTTCTCCCTCATCATGTTGAATTAAACTGGGGATCATGCATGCAATCAAAAGCTAAGATATACAGAAGGAATTAGAAAGTTCCCACAGAAGACCTTACCTCACCAACAGAGACTGCAGTCTGTGGCTTCGGGACTCACCATAAAATTACAACCACAGACACGTAAGCTAAAATAGGATTGTATTTCTATGATGCTTTCAAATATCTTAAATTCACAAGTAAAAGTCATGAACTAATAAAAATATGCAAAAGAGATGCTAATGAACAGAAAAAACTGTTCACATCATTAGAGAAATGCACAAATATCACCTAATAAATTGGGAAATATTTCAATGACATTGCTGATGTTGATGAGGATATGTAGTTAAACTAGATATTTGTTCACTACTGATGGGAATATAAATTTGTAAANTGTTCTGTAAAGTGATTTGGTATTTAATATTAATAGCTCATAAATAACTCATGAGTTTTGGATCTAATAGCCATACTATTGGATTATTTCTACTATATTCATGTTTTCATGCCAATGAGTATAATAGAACAAATGTAAGATAAAGAAAATACTAAAAATATATGTATGTTATAACTGTGGTGTAAATGGTTAAAAAGTATGCTATTTCAAGTTATAGCTTCCAGGGGTATTTAATTATATGGAAAATGTAGTTATACAAAGGGTAAGTACTGAGTACAAACTACATGTGATTTGAACCAAACATGCATGACATGTATTTACACATAGGCACACACACACCATAAAGGGACATAAAACATGAGCCTGATTCTGGGTTTACAAGGAACACAATGATATGTAATGTGAAAATGAGGCAGAATTATCAGAAATAGTTTTCTGCTTGGGTTTTCAAGTTGCCTTTTATTTTTTACTTGGCTCTTCTTCAGAACTACTTTTGTTTTTAACTCTAGCAGTTTCTCAAAACATCAGTGTTAAGAATCACAGTGGTATTTCCTGAAATCTTCATCCTTTACTATTTGTAAGAAAATTCACTGACTGAATTTTTATACCTCTCCTCTTCTTGGAGCCCGAGGACTTTGTAGCATCCCTTCCCCCCACAGGGTTCGAATATGGCTTCTTTGCTGTCAGACATATTCCACCAGCCACTAAGAACTGTTGACTATACTAAGAAGGCCTTTAGGTCAGGTAACGCCACNTATGTACCCATGAGATTCTTCAGTAGCTCAATATGCATTGGTTCTCAGTGATGGTCAGACTATGATGGCACTGGAAAAATTGGTAATGTAAAGGAAGCCAAGGCTGAGGTCTTGCTTGAGCAGTTATGTAGTGAAGTGGAGTCACATTTGAAGGAAAAACTTCGAGTCTAGTTTTGAACATGATGTATTTGAAGTGCTCTCATGACATCCCAAATGATGATGTGAACAAAGCAACTGGATAATATGTGATGCTCAGAGCAAGAAGAAAAAGGACAGAAAATGAACCCATCCAATGGATGATTGTGTGAAATGGAAGAAAAATAAATAAAACACTGTTGTTTGTTTTTGCTCTTTTGGAGGGCCCACCACCCACCTCCCAAATAAAGCACACATGGAGGCTTATTCTTACTTACAAATGCCNAGCCTTAGCTTGGCTTGTTTCTTGCCAGCTTTTCTTAACTTACCCCATCTACCTTTTGCCTCTGGGCTTTTATCTTTCTCTATCCTATATACCTTTCATTATTTCTTACTCTGTGTCTTGCTGTATAGCTGGGTGGCTGGCTCCTGGGTCCTCCTCCTTCTCTGGCTGCTTCCTTTATTCCTCCCAGATTTCTCCTTCTATAGCCCAANCTATCCTTTTTCTTGCATTGCTATTGGCTGCTCAGTTCTTTATTAGACTATCAGGTGTTTTAGACAGGCATAGTAACACAGCTTCCAANAGTTAAACAAATGCGACATAAACAAAAGTAATACACCTTAAAATAATATTCCCCAACAAAGCACCACACAGTTTAAAGGAGCAAAAGTGTTTGCAGGGTCTGGGAAGATGACATTATCAATAAAGTATTTGCCAAGCAAGCTGAGTCTACAATTTTGAGTTCAATTCTCCAGCATCCATGCAAAACTGGACATGATTGCAACTGTCTGTAACTACAGAGAGGTTAGTGATGGAGACNGAGGGATTCCCAGGAGCTTTTGGACCACGTAGCCTGGTGTACACAACAGCAAACAGCAAGAGACCCTTTGTCAAACAAAGTGGTGAGGGTCTATTGACACTTAGCATGTGGATGCCTATCCTCATGATCACATACACCACACAGACAGACAGACAGACAGACAGACAGACACACACACACACACACACACACACAATTACAGTATTGACAAGAACATTATAAGATGCTAACGTCATAGGAAGGAGAGGAAGCAGGGAAAGTGGGAAACACTGAGGTTAATGATGGGCTCACATGTTTCAAAAAGTCTTTCAAAGCAAACTGCTAGGAGACGGTCCGGGTTCTTCTGCTGTCCTCTCCACCTTCCTTATTGTTCTCCAGGCTCACTCTGACGTGTCCCTTGACCCTATACCTTTATCCACTAACCAAAACTCCAAGAATCTTTTGGGCTTAACCAAATCCTGAGAAGCATGTCTTACATTTCCATAGAACCTGTGCCTAACTTGGTTCCTTCCTGTTTTTCCATCTCTGGTTGGAACTTCAAAATATTTCCAAACCTTTAGTCTTTCAAGTTTTCAGTACAGTGAGCTTTTTAGCCTTCTGACCTGGCCACATTAACCTCATTTCCCTAATCAGCATAAAACTATAAAATACCTAAGAATAGCCTCAGCTTTCTCTCCTCTAGGGTAATCCAGCTCTGTAGGGATTCTCATTTTCCCTGTCATCTTCACGGCTCCCTTTAAAATAAATTCTCTTTAACATCATTTATCCCTTTGTCAAAGATATACGCTCTCTTTCTTTACTGATTTTCCTTTTTCTACTTTNATAGTTTTGTATTTGTTTTAAATGTTACCCTCTTCATAGCTCCTTGAGAATAGAATTTAATTATGTTTTAATTATCCTTTCAAAAATACTTTTTGTGTTTGTGTGTATGTTTTTCCTTGGGCCAAAGCCTTTCACATTTGCTCAATCATTGCATATAGAGGCCCAGAGGTTGTTATCTGACACCTTCCTTCTTCCTTGGTCACTTTCCATCCTCTATATCAAGGCAAGATATTTCATTTGAACCCAGAGCTCAGAGGGTCAAATGCTTGCTCCAGGGTCTCCTGTCTCCACCTCTCCAGTGTTGGGATTACAGGCTGCCCATTGTGTGTGCTGGGCCTTTAGGTAAGTGCTGGGGATCTTAGTTCCAGTCTTCACAGCTGCATGAAAGCACTTTACACACCGAGTCATCTCCAGTCCCTACTACCTAAATTTGCAGTTACACATTCCAGGTTACTAGCATAAGAATTCAGAGATGCTTTTCTCCTGGGGAGGGCGTCTTCAAAATGAATTTTAATGAATTCCTTCACATACTGTTCTCAACTGGTGTTCTCATCTTTTCCTCAACCACACAGAGCAAGACTCACTCAACTACTCCCTCAGAAGGCACTGGAGCCTTTTATGCAGCCCAAACTGTGGGAAATGAGACATGGTCCACCACTCCAGCATAGGATGAGCAGCCAAAGGTAAACAGCTTCAATAAAGTGTGGCAAAGTGGGAAGAAGGAGCCTGCTTAGGTCACCAGGTGGGATTCTCGACACTGTTATCTCGCCAGGTGTTAGAAGAAAGGCTGCAATTTCTATGGCGTATCCTAACTCAAAAATGTTAGGGATTTGACCTTAGCCCTGCAAAATTTTGAAAGCTTCCAAGTAACTGAAATGTGCTGTTCGGGGTGGGGAGTGGTGGGTGGATGGGGGTGTTGTATATAAAATCTAAATAGACAACATTTATCTCTACCGGGGGTGGGGAGCACAGGAAAGCAAGCTTCTTGGTGGTGGTGAGGGGGCAGGAAGGAAAACTGAGCAGAACACAGAAAGAAGGTTTTGGTAGAACTCTTAGCCACTCCCCCATGACCACGCATGTGCTGGCAAGATGCTTATTCATCCCAGGGCCTTAAGTCCTACGTTATCTGTGATCACACAATCTATGTGCATGCGTGGTGTAGCTACGTAAGCCCACATGCGCATGTATAGGGGGATGGGGGGGGACCTATAAAGAGCCGGTTCCACCTATCCCTCCCTTCTCTTCCTGCATGATCTTTCCATAGGCCTAAGTACCCCCTTCTGTTCCCTTCTCTTAATAAACACTTACAGTGGGCTTTGTTGTACCTCGTGGCTTTGCTCTCAGGGTACACAGTGCCGCTTAATAATGAATAACATTGNNCTGCTTAATAAATAATAGGTTTGAAGGGCCAGGGAGGAGCATGACAGACAGATAGGAAACTCAAACTCAAGGCAAAAAAGCCTGGATAGTTTTAGTCTAGTAGATGGTGAGGGTATGAACGAAATGGAAAGAAGAGACCAGACCATAGGGCAACAGGTTGCAGAGAATTTTGGAAGTTGAATTTTTGTCTTGCAGATGTGAAAAGCCACTGTGGAACCTTCCTTCCTAAGGAAAGAGTTTTAAACACATTTACCAGAGGCCTGCCTGGGACCGTTGTCTGTGTCTTGGGAGAGGCTTAGACTGTGGGATTTTGCAAAGACCCCAGGAGATTTGGCAAGTCTGGGAAACATTGACTTAAATCATGCGTGACTCTAGAGAGCAAGGAAGTAGCTGTAGAGACTGTTAAATCTTTGGCTAGGAATTAAAGAACTTAGAACTTTAAATTTTGTGCTAGTTATATTGTGTGATGAAAGCTAGAGTTGGGGGAGAGAAGAGAATATACAAATAAAAGACTGGCAAAGACTATCTCCTGGACCAGTACTGTTCAAAAGAAACAATGTGACATTGTTTTGTTTTAAGTGTTTTGTTTTAAGTTTTGCTGTAATTTTAGTGTAAATTTTTGGAATTTATAGTTTCTCTACTAAGTACATTTTAAAATCATACATGAGTCATGCCAAAGTAATTTTAAGTAACATGTTTTTTGAACCCAAATATTATCATCTTAATACATAATCAATATTAAAATTATTATTTTTAAAAGACTTGCATTATTTTGCATATGAACATTAGCCTGTGTGTGTGTGTGTGTGTGTGTGTGTGTGTGTGTGTGTGTGTGTGTGTGTACTGTGTACTTGCCTGGCACCCACAGAGATCAGAAGAGGAGGCCAGATGAACTGGAAATGATGGATGGTTATGGGTAGTGATATGGGTGCTGGGAACTGAACCACGGTCCTCTGCAAGAGCAGCAAGTGTTCTTAGCCACTGAGCTGACTTCAGCCCCCTAAATCAAAGTTATTAATGATATATTTGTACTTTTTATTTTTACTGTCTTCAAATCTGGTATCAGGATATTTTAAGTTGAGATTGCCTGAATCTCAAAGCTGCTCAGGTACCTGAGGCAAATGACAAGTGCACTATATAACTCAGATAGAGACATTTGGTTGTCTAACCCATTGCTTTANAACTCACAATGGTGAGCTATAGCCACCNTCTTCTAAAGAGGAGAGACTGTGCTATTTTTCAATAAGCAATAAAATGGGTGTCACCTAAGGAGTTCACTGGATGGTCCTCAACAACAGATGACCACCTCAGAGAAATACCGAGCAAAGGTCCAGGTATTATCATAGATTTGGACAAGATGCTCTCTGAGTTAAGCACAAGTTGAGCATTTCATGTCTGATACCGACATCTGAAACACGACATTAGAACCACATGTCACATGAAAGTTATGTCCTGAAACATGTGTGTCTCTGTGTCTCTTACCTCTGCCACCCTGCTATCTCACACTGGGGTATATACAAGCGCATGCACACACATACATACACATGATATATGGATATATGACACATGTACTGAAAGGAAAAATATTATCTCAGGACCCCCAAGACCAAATTCTTAGACCAAGTTCCCAGCACAAAGGAGAGTGATTTGCCCCAGAGGGACAGAGGGCAGGGATAAAGGACAAAGACAGGAGATGGAGGAAGAGGGAGAAGCAGAAGGGAAGGAGGGAAAGGGGGCAGGGTATTTGTCCCAGAAGGACAAAGGACTATCTCTAGACAGGGAGAAGACAGACATGTCACATAAGGAAAAGGAGGGTTATAAAGGTACAAGGGGGAANCTCGTGTTAGGANGANGTGTTTAATTTTAATTGGACATGTTAATTAGGTGAGCCAAAGGGGGCTTNTGATTNCTGGACTTCAATACTTCCATAGCTGGACCTTGGTGGTCAGCCTCANGAGGAGGGGTTAGCCAATAAGGGAATAGCCCTTGGTGGTTAGCTTTAGGAATGTAATCTAATGGTTTAGCAAGGCAGAGGGAATGGGGGAAAGGCAAGGCCTGCCAGAGCCACATGCCAGTGTCCCTTCATATACAAATGGATTTATACATATGTGTGAAAGTATGCCATTTACTTAACGTGCAATTCANTCTCTCATTTCCCTTTCCAAAGGGTTTACTATGTCATTTCAAAATTGTTTAAAAATTTTCTTCAGACTAATGCTGCATGTTAGGGACAATAGAATCTTTAATTCTGATTTTCCCATTGTCATAATCTCTTAGTTTCCCCTCCCCTACTGAAATCNACTCTATTGTAAACAATACTTCTCTGTAGATTTAAGCATAATTACAATCCTTTGTAAAATCGGTGTTAAACTCACCAAATGTGTCTTCTTTGATCTCTTCCATTATTATCACGACAGAATCTACAATACAGATTTTCCTTCAGTAGTTATTAATCTAACTTTTATCTATCACANTTGAATAACACAAATATCGAGGCAGCATTGAGTCTTTTTGCCCTTGCCAAGCATTGCTTGCCTCCTTAACTATGCTTGTCTATATTTTCTCTTTTGTTTTCACTTTTAGGCGACTTACTCAACTCTTCCTAGAAATATTTTTTCTATAATTTGCAAATATAATACCGATTTCTATACCTCAAAAAAATCTCACAGACATTTCGCCTACTGAGGCCATAGTTCAGACTTTCCTCCATGTTCTTCCTCTCTTAAAAAGAACGTCTTCAACTTCCTTGCTCTGAGGTGAACTGACCTCTCTGAGCTGAACTGACTTACTTAAACCCTCTTCATCAATAACAGCCATCTTCCTGGTTTTCCTAATCTGTATACAGGCAAAGGGCTTTCAAAGTGAACTCAACAGGTGACTCAGTGGCCCAAAAAATACAGAAAGAAAATATTTTGACTGTGTGATATTGGCATAATCATGGTTTAAGCAGTAAATAAAATTACATTATCAATTCCTTATTATAGTAACTTGTAGCTAAATACAATACAAATTGTCAATATTCTTTGAGATTTCTATGCCTTAACTGGCTCACTTCTTAGTAAATGAAATCAGCTTAAATAAAACTTAAAATATATGGTCATTGTCTTAGTTTCTGTTGCTGTGAAGACCAAGGCAAATTATAACTTATAACTTATAATAATAAAAATAAAGCATTTAATTGGGGGCTTGCTTATAGTTTCATATGGTTAGTCCATAATCATCCTGGTGGGAATCATGGCGGCAGNCAGGCAGGCATGGCGCTGGAGCAGTAGCTNAGAGCTTATGTATTGAAACAACAGTCATGAGACAGAGAGAGAGGAAAAAACTCCCTGGGAATGGCTTTTCAAACCTCAAAGCCCACCCTCAGTGGCACACCTCCTCCAACAAAGCCACACCTCTTACTCCTTCCTAGAAAGAGACCAACTGGAAACCAAAGTATTCAAATATACAAAGTCTGTGGGAGCCATTCTCACGGTGAACCACACAGTTCTTTTCAATGTAATATACACATTTTATCTTTGTTTTGCTACTGTAACATTACAAACCTTACATTTCAATTAACTTTCAGGCTCATTTCTTATTGATGATGCGGCAGAAAACATTGCCTGTCACGGTCTAAACTTCATTGCTTATTTAAAAAACAAAACCAAAATAGCACCTTTCCTGGGAGCAACAAAGATCATTTCTCATTTAACTCCTAAAAATGCTAACATACCCTATTGTACAGTTTTTATGTGAGGTTCAATAAAATTTTAAAGAAACAAGGGAGTGGTAAAGTGGAACAACTTATATTTCAAACTACAGGTTGTCTAAGTTTGGCATTTTCCTAGTAACTGGTATTTTATTACTATACACTTTGCTCAGAAAGCACTGAAGGCAAATGTTGCATGAGTTTACTGCGAAGACTCTGTGGGTTGCTTGTAAGCCATTTCATTCCGATTGCAGATGTTGTCGGTAACTAAGGGGAGTGGAACAGAGTGATGTCTTGCTTCATGCCTTCCTAGGGTGCCTAGAGAAGACACAGTAACAAATAAGTCTCTTAACTTTTTGTCCAAAATGTAAGTAGAGTGGAAATTCTCTCATAAAATGCAACTTAGATTGGCCACATAATCAAAGATTGGTTCAAAGGAAGCCATAAAAATGCACAAAGACATACACTATACTTTATTTCTATATGAAGTACACTGATTAATACTGACCATTGTGATGGAGTGAATGTTCCCCTCTAAAATTGATATTGAAACTTNATCCTCACAGTGGTGGTATTAAGGGGCTTGGCTGAAAAAAATTACACAAGTCACTTTTTTTGGAATTGAGAAAAAAGATAAATTTTTATATAAGCCATNTCAATAAAGTATTAACTATGAATTCTAGTTGGGGCATATTAGACTGGAAGCAAAATTTTGACACAATGAAGCAATATAATGTAGTATTCTATATCTTATGGTTTTATTATTTTCATTTCTGATAGTTATGAGAACACACAATGGAGAATGACAATTTTTAACTAGTCTTTCCAAAGAATTTCTAACCTGTTTCTCAGAGAAGCTCATGTTTTCTGTATAATTTCTTTGGCTTGCACAATACTACTTATATAACAAATGTAATTGTCACAAGTGGGGTTGGGAGACATTGACTCTTGGCAGGGATACAACTCAATCAGCAGGTGTGGAAATCTGTTGGAGCTACTGAAAATGTAATATGCCACATGTTCCGGAAGGAACAAAACATATATGCTCATATATAGTCAAGTGAATGATGGTTAAGAGATTTACAGTCTAGTGACTTTTCAAATGAAAATTTCTAGTTTTTTCCTTAACCTTCCAGCTTTGTATATTCAGTTCAGAATACTTTGATAGATTACAGCTATGCCTGTTTCTACATTTTTACTTTCCCTGANAAAATTCTTAACATATGAAAAATTCTTATTAAATCTCTATGCNGAAGCTTAAAGTCCTAACTTAAATTCATGATTTTAGTGACAGTACAAATAAATACAATTATTTTAGCCTCAATTCTATGTGAAGAACTGTTCTTGTTTTATTCAAAGAATTAAAAACATACAATTTATTTTTTTCATATGTAATTCAAAATTCAATTGAAANGCTATATCTATCTTATTTTTCTTTAGANTAAATCANTTAATAAAGTTTCTATCACATTATGTAAAATTTAGTAGTGGGGTTGGAGAGATGGCTCAGTGGTTAAGAGCAAGTACTATTCTTGCAGAGGACCTGCAATCAATTCTCAGCACCTACATAGGGTAGTAGTTAACAACTGTGTGTAACTGCAGCTCCAAGGGATATGATGCCTCTGTGCTGGGAACTCCTGCAATCACAAATCCCACCCCCACATACATATAATGCCAATTAAAAAATAAATCTTTTTTTCAAACCCCTCATTTATTAGCAAGGCAAAAGTAGCTGATATTCTACAACCAAAATGATAACTGAACTGATCATTTAACTCTAAGCCTTCCCACGTGTTTTCCTTTGTAATAATACATAAGTTGAGCACTTGCCTTTGTTTGTATCCAACATTAAGTCAAAAGAGTTCTCAGGTTCTGACCTCATGTTACTTACAACCTCTGCAGAGTACCCAAAGCGACAGCCCTGGGTTAGTCAATTGCNTCCTTTCCCAACATTTTTTGATCATTTTCATTGTTCAGAGATCATAAATACTGCCGCATTGAAGATCTTTATCATGTGACCTTATTGTTTGAAGGGAAAATAATGAATCTATATAATGAATTCCATAAAGTAGAATCAATAGTATAAAGGATATGAAAATTTTTAGTGATTTTTAGTATTTATTATCAAAGTTTTTTGTTA
>LZPO01035639.1:4852-22246 GCA_001675575.1 Neotoma lepida | reverse complement strand
CTGAAATCTCTATCTGATCCTGTTCTTTCTAGTCAGAATACATATTCTTTAAAATCTTGACCNAAACCATCCCCACCAAAACTTTTCCCAGGCAGCTTTACTTGAAAACAAATTCCCTTGTATACCTATTGTAACTGTTCACAGGTCATCATATATTGCATGTTACAANCACTTTTAGTAAGATAGATTTGTACTTATTCTACTAGCTTTCTACTGCTGTTATAACAAATTACATAAAATATAGTACCTTCAGATAAAGAGCTTTACTCTAGACATGAAGCCAGAAAGTAGCTATCTACAGATCTGTACCCCTTCATAAGGGTCTGGGGAAGGACACTTCCAGGCTTACTCAAACTGCTGGAATATCTTAGTGCTCCAGGACTTGTAGATATTGCCTTTTAGTTCTGTGTTTTCACATGGCTTCCTCTGTGTCTGTTTTTCTCCATATATAACTTCTAAGGACTCAAACTGTTAAATTCAGGATCTACTTGAGTAATGCATGATGATATCATTTTAGATCTTTAATGTAGTTCACCTACAAACACATTTTTTTCCAAATGCACTCAAATTCCCAGGTTTTGGTCTGTAGAACATGGATATATATTTGGTTTGTGTGTGTGCATGTGTCTGTCTGTGTGTATATGTGTTTCTCTCTCTCTCTCTCTCTCTCTGTGTGTGTGTGTGTATATGTGTTTGTCTCTCTCTCTGTTTGTGTCTGTATCTCTCTCTCTCTGTGTGTATGTGTGTAGAGGCTATCGTAAGTTCATCATTCTTTTTTGTATAAACCCATAGCTGTAAATGCCTCATACATAATATATGCTGTGATTAATTTGTCCATCAAATTGAATTGAATATGATACCTGTACACAGCTTTCAGCATCTAGATACTACTACACATCCCATTCTGTGTCACATATCTGCCAACTGACTTTACCACCTAGCACTTAAGAAATACTGCCATGCTATTTATGAAACATAATAAACCAATGAGAAACAGAAGGAAATATAAAATGTATAAACCCTCAGAAAATACAATCAACAATGATGCTCATAACTTCTTAACTGAAATCTAGGCAGTGACAGGCCTACTTTGTATATACTTCTACTAATTANTTGCCCAATTATTACATATTATCTTAACCTTAGGGGATAAATAAAGATGGGAAGGGAAAAGGAACCAACAGTCTTCCCCTAAATATTCACCAATGTTGCTTTATTTGGATGCTGAACTCTTGTGTTAATCACTTGGTGCTCACTATTGGGACGTGGAGGAAACTTCCAGAGGTGGAGCTGAGTGGAGTCCCTTAATCCACTGAGGCACTGTACTGCAGGGGATTGTGGGACTCTGATCATTTCCTCTTTCCCTCTTTGGTGCTGGCTACAGACATAAGTAGATCTGAAGTAGGACCCATTCTTGTCATGGTCCAAAGAAGTGTGGCCAATCAATCATGGACAAGAACCTCTACAATTATAAATCAAAGCAAATCTTTCTTCTTCGCACACTGCTCAGGTATCTCATTATAGTGATGGAAGGCTGGCTTATACAATTCCATCTACATTTAAAATTCACAGCACCATAGTCCTCATTGGAGACTCATCTGTGGAAATGACCACCATCACAGGGCCCAGATGTGATGATGTCTTTTTGCTANGAGGAAGGTGTGTTTCACAAAATTAGGTCACCAGGAGCTATTTTTGCATTTTGTTTTTCTTGTTTTTTGCTCAGGGACTTACTTCATGATGACAGTCTATCCCAATTAGTCAGATAAATGGAGTCATTCCAATATTAATATCGTTTTTATAAAGCACTTTATGTTTATTATGAAAATTAAGAAATGTCATTGCTTTACAGATACCACCCAGAGCAACATGCTCTTGTAGCCCAAACTGAGGATTCTGCACTGTTGCAAAGTTAGCACAGACAACAGGCCACAATATATACCAGATGCTGGTGAACTGCGATGTGGCTTGAAAGGATTTGATCAGAAATGTCCTGAACTTTCTCTGCCCAAGAATGATCACTCAGACAGTAAGCTCTTTGATATGGAAATACAGCCAGATGCTAGTTCATCTCCATTTCCAATGTGGGAATCGAGGATGCTTTTCATCTTCTTTAATATTGGAGGGCTCCAGCATCCCCATATGGGCTCTCTGTTTTTCCTTTCATTGGGAGTGGAAGCAAGATGATTGGCTTACACACTTGCAAATGCAAAAAGCACAGAGACAANTTCTCCTTGATTTGGTTCCCTTCCTATCAAAAGACTACAAAGGAACTGGATAACAGTTATATGCAAAGGTAGTCTAGTTGGTGTGAGAAGCCTGTCCCATAGTGAGATGTCCACAGTGGTGCATGTGTGTGTGTATGTATACATCTGTAGGTATGCACACACAATGTCTGACACAGTAAGATTCCTCACTGCCCCTTCAACCTACATGAGTAATATTTCTGAAAATGTGTGGGAANATTATTCTGTTTCTTCTTTCTTCTTACAGCGTTTCTGCGGCTCTTTGGTCAGAACAACCACTGCAGAGCACTAACACATCTGGGACAATGAGGCAGTAAAAGTTATGAAGGGTAAACAATATTTCCTTCCCACCTTGTAATCATAAGCCATTTTTGTTTTCTACTGTGATGATAATCTAACAGAATCTTGTGCTACTAAAGACAGAGACTTGTTTCAATGTGCCCAATACTACGGTATGGAGTTGATTCCTGGGACTAGATATGTCAACCCTTAGGTAAGTGAATGAGAAAAGGGGACAAGGTATCTTTAAAACGATGGCAGTGATAGCTACAGAGATAGACACAAACAAAAATGTATATTATTACATTGTTTCAAAATTACAAATACCAGCGTAATACATTAGACTAGAAAGGAAGCCCAGAATAAGTTCAATGTCACTGAGCATCTCCCTCTNATTAGACAGCCACAAATACTTTATTCTTTTATTTCATTGAAAATAGATTTTTTCCAAACAATATATTCTGATTATAGTTTCATCTTCTCCACTCTTCTGGGATACTTCCTACCTTCCGTCCCATCCAGATCCACACCCTTTCTGTCTCCCATAAAAATCAAATCAAAACAAAAACCAGTTGTCTAAGGAATAATAATACAATAAAGTAAGATAAGCAAAACCAAACAAACTAGAATAGTACAAAACAAACAAACAGAAGAAAAAGAGCAAAAGAAAAAGCATCAGAAACACATATAGACACAAAGACATATATAGGCACATACAGACATTTGCACACACAGGAATCCTATAATACACAAATTAGGCAGCATATATATATATATATATATGTGTGTGTGTGTGTGTGTGTGTGTGTGTGTGTGTGTGTGTGTGTGTGTGTAAAGAACCTGTGAGATTTAAGAAAATATACTCTGAAACATTATTAAACAAAGAACTTCCAAAGATTCCATTGAGTTTGTTTTGTGTTGGCCATCTACTACTGGGCATGGGGCCTGTTTTTAAGAGTGATTTGTATCCACAAAAATGCTACAGATAGAATTGGATAAGAAGGTACACAATTGGCTGGATGGTGGTGGCGCATGCCTTTAATCCCAGCACTTGAGAGGAAGAGGCAGGCAGATCTATGTGAGTTTAAGGCCAGCCTGGTCTACAGAGCAAGTTCCCGGACTCCAAAGCTACACAGTGAAATTCTATCTCAAAAAAAAAAAAAAAAAAAAAAAAAAAAGACAAGAAAAAAGAAGGCATGGTGTTAAAAGTACCTGCTGTTTGTGCCAAGGACTGAGTTCAGTTCCTAACACCCATGTTCAGTAGCTCACAAGTGCTTGAAACCCCAGCCCCAGAAGGTACAAATCCTCCTCTACCTTCTAAGGGTACCTGCACTCAAGATAACATACCTCTACACAGCTATATATACATACTAAAAAATAAAAATGTTTTAAAATACTACAAATATATCTTACACATTTTTTTGTTACATTAACAAAGTTCAAGCCACAAAGGGCCTAATTTTCCTTTTTGAGGTTAAACAACTTACAGAGAAGCAGTAAAAAGTGTCCCAGATTCTCAGCAAGGTTGGTGACATAGTCCTGACACATTCGGCTCCTCCTCTTGTGTCTATGAAGCACTGCACTGTCCTTTCTTTACAGCAACCTTTGCCAGAGCAATGACAANGACTATTAAGAGACAAAGACTGTGATTGCCCAGCACTGCTATAGCTGCATAGACTTCCCAGGGAACAGTCCTACTACCAAGAAAAATACTTAAAGTTGTTAGGCTAGAACTAAATGTCCATCTGACAATGAGAAACCATTATTTTCTCTACATCCTTATTTACTTTGGCCATTGGAAAGAGTTAGATTTCCAGTGAAAGTTATAGGGATAATCATCCCCATTCCAATGNATGCTTGTCTCTGGTCTCACATAGCCAATGGTCTTCTGCACACTGCTAAGCCTTCTCCTTATGCTTCTTGGAATTTGCAATCAATTTATTATACATCCTTACTTCCTGTTTACTTTGCTGAACACTCTCTTCATGCTACACACTTTAAACAAGACCTGGCCTCTACGCACACCTTCCTCTGTTTTCTCTGTGTCTCATGAGCCTCAGGAATTGGAGTTGANGAGACAGCCACCTGGTCTCCTTGACAATCCTTAGGCACCTATTCCCAGCTCGTAGCTACCAATTCTCAAGATGTGTCAATCACCTGATGTTTTCCCTTTTTTTTTCTCACCCAGACTAAATCCCAAATAGGCTACAAGTTACCCTCATAGAAAAACCTACAACATTCTTTGTTCTGTCTTTTGCTTTGTGTTTCCTGCCCAAGCCCAGACTCATTGCTGTACCTACCCACCTTCTTTATACCTCAGTACATGCTTATTTAGATTGCTGGAGAACATACTGCAGATGTCTGTGTGCATTTTATATTTGTTGTTGCAGGTGTCAAGTGAAGACTCAATATTTCTTTCATAAACCCACTTTCTTAGGTATTCTTTCTTCTTTTAACTCTTGGGCATCTTTCCAAGTCCAGCTTCTGCTCTTTGTATTGATAAAGCATCTATTGATATTTCATGGGGGAAATGCCTTTAATTAAACTCAGGATTTCACCCATATTCTCTCAAGAATGTTTTACCTTNGAATTTTTCTTGTTTATACTGCATCACCAATGGCTTCCTTTCAACTCTCCAAATCCTACACACAAGAATAGGCATTTGCCAATCTCCCCACTTAAAGGAAAAAAAATGTTTCTTTCACTTATATCTCTTTAGTCTTTGCCCTATTTTCTTGTACTTGCTTGTCAAGTGGTGTCTATGTTCCAATTTCTGGTTCTCATGTACATTTAAAACATTTTAAAAAAAATTTTATTACTTGCTTTTGCAAAATACTTACATATTTTTAAATACCAAATTCATTTTCCTCTAGATGCAATCATTTAAAAGTGTTTTAAGCAAGTGACAAGTTATTTAAATGTAAAGAAAGTACTCACAAAGTTTGTCTCTATTCTTGATATTGAATATTGACATCTGTTTCAAATGACCAAATATGCTGTTTTAGTTTTACACACACACACACACACACACACACACACACACACACACACACTTTTCTTCAAGATTTCCAATGTATTTTTACATTGGAAAATGTATTTGAGAAAAGCAATTTCCAAGTCCCAATCACAAAGGAGAGAAGATGCTTTCATGGAAGAAAATTATTGCTTTTGCAACATTAGAGAAAGCAAACTTCCAGATATTTGTGTAGATCATATATGTTTTTAAGAATTCTATTATTGAAGAATATTGTCACACACCATAGCTGCATTTCATCCTTTGAACACTTTAATATTTTTAGCTATCAACTGTTTAAAATTTTCCAATAATTTTAATAGTTNTCAAAAATCTGGTGTTGAGTAGAACTGTAGACTTATTCTATATCTACTCAAATGTGAACTCTATCTTCTTACTCAAACTGAGTCTTAATTGCAAAAGAGAGAAGTATAATGATAGAGGGCTTTGGGAATCCCTGTTATAACTGCACCGGCTGCCTATGTAAGAATCTGGACCTGGCTGAGAAGCTGAAGGCAACAAGGAACTATTTGAAAGCATAGCAATAGTTTCAAGAATCAGAATTCTGCTATCTTTACAACCACAGGAAGCTTTGGCACCAAGGACCATAGTTTTCCTGAATTCCCAAGTACCACAGGGCAAAAGCAAATCAAATCACCAGATGACATGATGGTGCCAGCTCACTGACTTGTGAAAGTTACAATATTAATTCTGAATAGCTGACTGTGTCTGAAGGAATTAAAAATATGCCCCAATACACTCAAAATTATTTTAACTGCCCAAACTTGGTATGTCAGCCTATGTTGACTACCCAAGGGAGGCCTTACCCCCTATGAAGAGGGGATAAGGGTGGAGTGGGAGGGAGGTGGGCAGGAGTAGAAGGGGAGGGAGGGGGAACAGGGGTTGGTATGTAAAATGAAAAAAAATTAAATAAAAAAAGAAAAAAATTTTAAATAAAAAAGAAAAAAAATCTAAAGAAAAAATATTTTAACCCATATAAGGGTTTTTATTGAAGTGATAAGAAGCACTTTTCTGTGTGTGAGCTATGGAAGAGGATTCCTTAGAACTGACAGTGGAGTGGAAACAATGGGAACCAAGCTGCTAAGGAGGTACTCCTGGAGAGAGAGAGAGGATAATACAGTGACTCCAGCATCACTCTTCCCATTTATAGTAAGACAGTGTGTGCATTCACTGAAAGACATGATCATGAGACCTACTGCANGGATGGGAGTCATAGAGTGCACTGACAATATTCTGGAAATAAGCAAGGCTTTTACCCACCAGCAAGGAAAAAGGGAAACCAACCAACCAACAAAAACCCAATCAATTTAAAGTTCAAGTGAAAACTGTAACAGGCTATTAGTCAGCAATATCCTTTGATGACTCTTGTAGAGAAAAGATAACTCAAGTTTCTAAGTATATTAGATTCCCAAGAATTTACTTTGTCTTCATATCCATTAGGTATAAAAAAGGGAAATAGAAACATATTTCAGTTACTTGTTGATTTGCCTATTGAGTCTTTGCTAAGCTTAAATAACACTGTAAACCAAATACACTTCTTTTCTCAAACTATGCATGTTGGAAAATATTCAAATTGTAGGATATACAAATACTCTCAAGGGGCTTGTTTGGTTTGGTTTTCTGTTTGTGCTGGGGAGTGGGACTAGGTGATTTATTTTCCCCTTTCTTCCAACATTGCCAAATAGAAGATAAATTAGTGTTGTCCTAGATTAAGTGTAATCCTCTTGAACAAATGAGTACCATTCGAATGTATGAAAAGAGCTGTCCAACCTTGGAATTGGAATTTATTTAAAAAAATAGAGTAGGGGTTTTCAAACTATATATAGCCAATTTCCTTAAAAGGAAAATTCTTGCATGTCTCCTAGGACCCAGAAGTTCTATGTATCATACTTTTAAATTTTGATTCAACTTCTTTTTCATTTTTCAAAACTGTGCCATGTTTATAGTAATTGTGTAAGTCTGACAATCTCATAACAAGAGCTGAACACAGCAGCTGTTTACCATTTCATGCTAATTAAATGTGATTTTCAGCATTATCCATTTCATTCTTTTGCCTCCAATCACTTAAGCACAAGTAAGGAGAGGCAAAGGTAGATGATACAGGATATGTTATCCATACATTTCCAATTGACGAGTTTCAAGCATAAGCAAATTTTGGAGTTAAGATTCCAAAGCCACATTATTCAATATAATAGAAGTTGATACCCAGGTGCATTTAATTTTAAGCTAGAAGAAGAGCCATAGCATAAAAACACTCCAGGAGCTTGAGGTATAAGGTGAGGATTTGTCCCAAGTTCCACAACTAAGTATAGATGGTGACTTCTGACTTTGACATTTGTCTTTCTCAGTTTCTTTGATATGCAAATGAGAAATGTCTTCTTTCACTGACAAAAAAATGGGGTGGGCATGCATGATTTGTAGTCTCAGTTTAGCNATTCATGTGCAAGGTGGCATCTATGCTGACTTCTTTTAATAATAATTAAAGATCTATGGNCTCAGATTTATAAACAAATTATCTTCTATTTTAAGACAATTATTTTGGAAATGTGCTATATTGGAATGCAGCATTTCCTGAAAATGAAACACAACAATACACAGATTGGGAAGGAGTTATCAAAATAGCTATGCAGTTGTACATGGGTTAAATACTAGAACTATTGGTCAGTAGTTTACACATTTTACTCAAGTTATATGATTGATTATCTTTATAAATATTAGCAGAATACATTGTTATACACGTGAACATAGGAATACTTAAAGCAAGTCTTATGAATATAAAGAGATTATGAGAGATTTTTCCTCTCCTGTGCTGATGTTGGTGCCATGAAGTTATAAGAAACATCTGAGAGAAATTAACCAAAAAAATGTGAGAATTTTTTTCCTGCCTCAACATCACATATGCTGAGATCCAGACACAATTACCCTCTAGAATGTATTGCAGATGCGGCGCTTAGCAAATGGGTGCAAGATGTTTGCTCAGATAGAAGCTTGCAGGCCAGTGCTGGGGAAAACTGGCAAAAGCTGTTAGCAATGGTTTCTAGAGAGCTGCCAACTCGGATCACTTTTTCCCTGAGAGTTTTGGCAGTTGCATTCCATCTCTTCAGATTGCATTTATAATTGGTTGTTTCCATGGAGACGTGGACTTAAATCCATAGTCTTCTTTATTAACTAACTTTAAAATGGAGGTGTGCCCTGAGCAAAATGGGATTTGAGGCAATGGTGGGAGATATCAACAAACCTATTGTATCCTATCTGTGTGGCACTAACTCCACAAGCATGAGTTGTAGGCTCATAGTCTATTAATCCACGTGCAGAGTGGCATCTGTGCTCCCAACTTTTAATAATAATCTTTAATCAATATCTATGGACTCAAATAAATTTATTAATTTATTGTCCAAGTTCATCACTATTATTGTCATTTTTGTAATACTGTTACAAAGTGCTCCCATTTGGCATTAGAGAGCTCATGACAAGTTATAGTTTTCTGTTTTTAATCCTGACAAGAAATTGAAAGATTAGATGTTCTTCATGCCTTACATTTAAAATCTCAGTATATTCAAGTGAAAACTTGGATAAGCGCTTGTATGTCTGGTATGCCCCAACAAGGACTGCAATGGTGGTAGAATGGTAGAATATATTTTGATAGTACAACTGGCAAGGGATTGTATTGACTTAACTTACTAAGTAAGTTCTGGGCCACACTGAAATTCTGAATTAGCTGAAAGATATGAAAAGGTCACTAGTATTGCAAAACTAGCAGGTTTTTCTACACATCTCATGAAAATCAATATCCTGCTCACAAAACCAATTTCTTATGCCCATTCAGCCTCACCACGGGTGAGTGTAGAGGTTTCCCAGAAGGAAATCTGGTGCATGGAAAATATCAAGTAATTAAAGATGTAGTTGGTGTTTGATGGGCTGGAATTGGAATTAGGAAGGAGGTCATGAACTACCACATTCCTTGGTAGCTTTCCATTGTGTGTGTGTGGGGGGTGTGGAAAACAACTTCTATAATGGAACATTTTAGAATACATATGTCTAAATTGCACAAAGTGACATTTGCCATCAAATTAAAAGCAAAAATTACAAATGTTAAAAATCTGTGCTATTTAAACAATGATACCTAATGTCTGTCTGTCTGTCCAACAGTCCATCCCTTCTTCTCTCTTTCCAATACTCTCCTTCCCTCCCTCCATTCCTCCTTCCCTCTCCTCCTCTCATAGCATTGCTAGGTGAGCAAATGTCCTATATACTCAATTTTGTGATATATACATGTGGTTAGCTGTGGTAACTTCTTCATAGTTAAAATTATGTAAAATGTATGAAAAAGTGTATTTCTATTCTGTACCTTGCAATCTGTAAAGGCTATGTCTGACTAATAGTGTCTGTTGTACACTCTTGTCAACTCCATTCCCAGTTAGAACTACATCTTTCCTCATCTGTTTCACAATTTTTGGAAACCTTAGAAAAATTGGATAGGAGTCCCTGTATCTCCAGGGATAATCAAAGAATCCAAGTGTCTGTGACAATTCAGGACCATGGACAACAACCATGGTCTCACCTGCCTCCACCTCCAAGTTAAAAAGTGAGGGCCAAAAAAGGGCAAAGCCTTCATTACCTGAGAATAATCTATGCTTCTTGCTAAATTACTATTGTTCTCTAATTGTAGGTTTGTGGTGATATATTGTGTACCCTAATAAAATTTGCCTGAAGATCAGAGAACTGANCAAGCCACTAGATTAAACATAGAGGCCAGGCAATGGTAGCACAAAACTTTAATCCCAGTACTGGGAAGTACACATGCCTTTAATCCCAGGAAGTGATCGCTGGGCGGAGAAAGGTATATAAGGCATGAGGAGACAGGAATTAAAGGCTTTTCAGCAGAAGTGCCCCTTTCAGCTAGAGGCTTTTTCGGCTGAAGACTTTTTGGCTGAGGAAGCTCATTTGACTACAGGCCTATCGCTGAGGTTTTTTTCACGCTGAGGAGTTGGTGAGGTAAGAGGTGGTGGCTGTGGACTTATTCTTTTGTCTCTCTGATTTTTAAGCATTTACTCCAATATCTGGCCCCAAGTTTTTATTACAAGACCATTTAGGAATTCATGTTACAGTAGGGTTGTATCCACATGNGCCCTGTAATCAGGTGACCATGATTTACCCAGTTGTCCAACTATTGGAGAAACAATGAACTGACTAATAATTTTCAAGTTGGAAATCTGGATTGTATGAGAAGTATAGGGTTAAGTTTACAGGTAAAGTCATAAAGATGGGAACCCCAGGGCCATGTCCAGATGAACTTAGAAATACTAATTCATAGGGCAATAAGTAAACTGAAGTGAGAACCATATACATATACATATACAAACACACACACATGTACAACATATGTACATATATGCACAACATANNTATTAGGATGANTTAATGATCACCAAAGACATTCATGTCCTAATCCTTGAAGCCTATTATTATGTTTCTTTCCAAGGTATAATCA
The DNA here is from genome assembly GCA_001675575.1 of Neotoma lepida. Taxonomy (NCBI): domain Eukaryota; kingdom Metazoa; phylum Chordata; class Mammalia; order Rodentia; family Cricetidae; genus Neotoma; species Neotoma lepida. The sequence goes on along the minus strand of LZPO01035639.1, from coordinate 11,196 downwards.
AATTTATAGAATAAATTAAATTTACAAGAGCTAAAGAGATGGTTCATCAGTTAAGAGAGCTTGCTGTTCTTGCAGAAGATCTGGATTCAGTTCCCAGCACCCATGCTGGGCAGCTCACAAACTCCTACAATTTTGGCTTTGGGGGCTTTAACACCCTTTTCTGTCCTTCTTGAGCATCTACACTTAGGAGCATGTACCCATATAGAGAGATATACATGCACTTAATTAAAAATTAAGACATATTTTTAAACAGCATACAAATTAGATTTCTGATTTGTAGTTGTTAAGCCTGTAATTTTTAAGTTATTGGTTATAGTTATTTACCACAGCAAAAATAAAAGCTGATANATCATATGTATACAGGATCCACATGTACACTGAAGGAAAATGAGTCAAGGATGATGAGATCTGAAAGGAAAAGCTTCTGAATGATTTGTCTTCTTCCGTTTTGATAAATTGACTAAATCATCAAAATAACACATTATTCTTCATTCATTTCCTTTTCTCAAGGCTGCTGTGGAACAATCTTTGTACACTGTAAATATGTATTGCTTTCATTGGTTAATAAAAGAGCCAACTGGCCAACAGCTGGACCGGTAGAGGTTAGGCAAGACTTACAGACAAAAAGAGAGTGCNGGGAAGAAGGGAGGACTCTCAGGAGTCATCAGGAGATGAACATACCATGTTGAAAAAAGATACCACCATGTGGCAGAGGATAGATAAGAAATATGGGTTAATTTAAAATGTAAGAGCTAGTTAGTTACAAGCCTAAGCTATTGGCTAAGAATTCATAATTAATAATAACTCTCTGTGTGGTTATTTGGGAGCAGCTGGCAGGAAAGAGCTGACCTGCAGTCCTGACAAAAAAACTCTATCTACACAAAGTATAATATATTATTTGGTACCACATATATATACACATGCAAACATATATACATACATACATACCACACATAAAAAATGCCATATTCAAAATTTTTATCTTTTCTCACTTTGATATATTAAAAAAACAGCAATCAATATGGAGCTCTGTAAAATATAATATAGTCCACTTAAAATTTATGTATTTAAATTTCTCTAAGATTAGGGATAAACTACTGAATACAATATTTAATATAAATGTTAATTCAATTCTATTGGAAAAAGGGAGTGAGCATAAAGCAAATATAGGGTTATTGTTGTTGGTGATTTGCTCTTTTACTCTTTTTGGGAGGCCTGCCATTCAGCTCCCAAATAAATCACACATGGAGGCTTACTCTTACTTATGAATGCCTGGCTTTAGCTTGGCTTGTTTCTTGCCAGCTTTACTTAACTTTAGATTATCCCATCTACCTTTTGCCTCTGGGATTTTACCTTTTCTTACCTTTGCTTATCTTACTTTCACTCTTACTCCATGGCTGGCAGTGTAGCTGCATGTCTGGCCCCTGATATCATCCTCTCCTTGTTCTCTTGGCTCCTTCTTTCCCTCCCAGATTTCTCCTTCTATTTATTCTCTCTGCCTGCCAGCCCCATCTATCCTTTCTTCTGCCTCACTATTGGCCGTTCAGCTCTTTATTAGACCATCAGCTGTGTTAGACAAGCAAAGTAACACAGCTTCATAGAGTTAAACAAAGGCAATATAAACAAAAGTAACACACCTTAAAATAATATTCTATAGCAGGTTATTATTTGTAGACCTGTTTTTCCCCTTTTTTATGTTAAATTTTCTTTCAGTGCCTGACATTTTAGGCATGGAAAAGAATAATCACACATGTTCACAAGTCTGGGTCACTGTTGAAGTCTTTGGAGAACTCAATCAGCTTTAAAAGACTGTAAAAGCAGAAATAGAAAGAGCCAACAGAATAAGGAGAAAAATGAGGGGCACTGTTGGAGATGGATGGAAGACTACTGGGACCCAGCTCTTTCCTCCACTAATGTATAGAGCTTGGCCAGAATTATCCTATAATCTGTGCCGACATGTTTCTCTTTAATTCCTGCAATCACAACAAGTAGAGGGTATTATCCTCCCCAGTTTAATACACATACAGATCTGTGTAACTGGCCCAAGCTGATGGAGCATCTGTGGATGAGCCAGTAGTAATAATTTAGAGGTATCTTACTCCAAAGCCATGGTTTTCCCATAATGTTTCTCAGGGATGAGTACACAAAACTCTTTTCTTTAACACTTAGTCTTCCAAACAGACAGGATTCAGTTTTCTCATCATGGGAACTAGATTTTTAATGAAATTGGACACTGATTCAGAAGCTACCGAAGCCACCAGCCTCTGTCTCACTGATACACTGCGTATAACTCAGATTTCTCCTGGAAGAGTAAGTGCTGCTCTCACATGCTAACCTGTAGGAAAAACAGTTTTGGCTTCTTTAGTCTCACTGACACTATACTCTTCTGTGAAACACAACAGGAGGTAGAAGCTGGTGCGAAAACAGAACTCCAAACACGTGTGCTAATGTCAGTCCAGCACTTTTCTGTGGTGATATTTTATCTGTGTCCCCCAATAAAATTTATCTGAGGGTCAGAGGAAGAAGGTCAGCTGCTAGTAAAAACAGAAGTCATGCAATGTTAGTACACACCCTTAATCCGTCTGGTTCTCTGTGAGTTCAAGGTCACACTAGGGAACAGAGCCAAGAGTGGTAACACACCTTTAATCCCAGCATCAACCATAGAGGTCTGGAGGTCTGTACAGACAGACAGGAAGTGGCAGAGCTAGGCAGGTAGAGGAAGTGATGTAGCTGGGCTGAGAGAGCCAATCAGAGAACAGAACAGAAAAGACATAAAAAGCCTGCTTGGACAGGAAGTCACTCTCTTTGCTCTCTTTGGAAGCAGTGGCGTTGGTGAGGTGAGGCTGGTGGCTTGTTCCTAATTCCTCTGATCTCTGTCAGATTTTCACTTCTATTTCTGGCTCTGTGTTTTTATTTAATATNACCATTAGAAATTCGCTTAGAGTTTTCAAATAGTATTTTTCTTTTATAAAATGTTTTTTGGATGTACGTTATTATTTTACATGTATAAGCATTTTGCCTGCATGTATATATGTGTCCCCAGTGTTGCCTATGAAGGCCAGCAGAGGGGTTCATATATTCTGGAACTGAAGTTACAGAAGTTTTGAGCTGCCATGTGAGTGCTGGGTCCTCTGGAAGAGCAACAAGTGCTCTTAATTGCTTAGCATCTCTTCAGTCCAATTTTAATTTTTTTTTGTTTGTGTGTGTAGAGGGAGAGTGATAGAGGAGAGAGAGTGATAGATGTGTGTGTGTGAGAGAGAGAGAGATAGAGAGAGACAGAGACAGAGACAGAGAGAATATGCAACCTTGCATATATGCCATGGAGGTCAGAATTGGGTATCAAATCCCATGAAGATGGAGTTACAGGTAGTTGTGAGCTGCCTAATACGGCTACTAGAAACATAACTCTGGTTCTCTGGATTAGCAGTTAGCACTCTTTATTGCAGGCCAACTCTTGAGCCCCAAACTTCAGCAATTTCTATGTACATTTTATCAATTATTTGAAATATTTAGTTCAATTATTGATAGCATTTTTGTGAACATCAGATTACCATGTGAGCTTCTGTTAGTTAAGACTGCTATTTTCTTAGAACTAGGGAGGATATGGTTGGAAGGGACAAGCAGATATTTTGAACAATATTATGTCTGTTATTCATAGATATTTTNAGTAGCAACTTATATTGTTTAGCTTCCATGTCCTTAGAAAAAGATCTGGCCTGGAATCAGGTTCCATCATCCACATATACAGCTCCTTTCATTTACAAAATCTTGATGTCTATNCATTTCCAAAACATCATCAGACATCCCAGGGGACTGATGTGTCTCCCATAAGCCCTCCATTTGCTATCGAAAATGTTATAATACTGCATGACTACAGCAAAAGTGTCTCATCTAGGGAAACAGCATCGATTAGTGTAATTAGTTAACCCTTAAATATTTATTAAAATGTCACTACAAACCCTATAATGCTTTTTATTGGCCAAGAACCATTTCAACATTCCACTGCATCTATTTTCTCATGTTTATTGAACTTACCCAATCTGAGTATAAATTATTTTACCACAAAATAAGAAATTTCTTATAGAGACTTAAGAGATGTACATGTTTGGAGAAATAATTTAACACATGTATCAACGTGTAATGAGATCAGTAATCAATATTTCCAATATCTTCAATCATTGCTTATTTTATGTGTTGGTATTTTGTACTCTTCCCATCACTTGAAGCGATATCAGGTATAACANACTATGATTACCTAAGCACTAAAGAACCAGACATCAATTTACTTCGAGCTTTCATACTCTCACTGGACTTCTCACCATCTCCTCCCCACTACTCTTATCTCCAGCATTCACTATTTTACAGTGTTTCTCTACAAGATTTTGAAGTTAGACATTTTTATTGTCTTGATATAGTTACAATAGTCACTTGTTCAAAGTCTTTTGAGTGTGCCATGTTGAATTGTAAAATCACATCACTATGGTGTCTGAAAGATTACATTAATTTACTTAATTGTCATTTGCAAGAATGGATGTAATGTCAGAAGAGAAAGGAATGAGTGGAACATGGATTTATGAAGGGCTCTATATCTCAGTCAGTACAATGAGTAATTTTTCCCTTGAAGGACTTTTCTCCCCACAAGATATAAATTAATCTACAGCACTGGGTCAGTTTTATATATATATACGTATATATATATGCTGATAATTACCTAAACAAAGTCAGTTATCATTTATTAGAGAATTCCAATACAGTGCTCAGCAATCCTAATTGTAGCGTTTTGCCTTCCCCATGAGAAAGCAGTGGGTGATCAAAAGAGTTGAGTGCCAAAGGCCATGTGGCAAGTCAGCAGAGGATGTAGCAAGAGTTCGTTGAGCACCATCCTTACCTCTATATCCTCTGCCTGTCTGTCCAGGTAAGTAGAATGATCTATGATTTTTGGCAAACAGGTTGAAATACCATGCCAATACTATAGGTCACTATCTGGGAGCATTTCCTTATGTGATGCTTCATACTGACTCTTTCACTATTTTGACTACTTGAGACATGAATGCCCAGAGATGGAAGTCAAATGAATGAAGCCATCCAAGTTCTCTGATACACATTTACATATTCAGTGCTCAGTGCAATCAATATCCAGCTTATGCCCAGTCACCACTATAGTCACCTTGCACAGGGATCCAGGCCTAGATGAATGTGTCTCTTATACACATCTACCAGCTTATGCCCAGTCATCACTATAGTCACCTTGCACAGGGATCCAGGCCTAGATGAATGATGCCTGGCCTCACACCAATGGAGAATTTGACACAGTACTATGCCACCACAGATGTTACTACCATGGCCTGCAGAAGAAGCTCAGAAGGGCACACTTCCCCATCACTCAAAATTCTGATGTCAGCTGTCTTCTTTGTTTTACNTTGTTGGCTCTCTATAAAACCTCTGTTTCAGTGCTTAAGCATTAGCAAACTGTACAATGTTACTCTGCAGACTAATAATGGGTTTCTGACTTTAGTATGCATAGTCTCTAATGGGGACAAAAGTTTTTAAATACATGAAGAAAGAACATAATTTAAAACGTATCTCCTTCTCCATCAATATAAAATAGAACCTCCCAAATTCCTGGTTCTTTTTATGTTAACCCATGTAGCTGCTATCTGTATCAAGGGGATACTTTATCTTCTGAACAATTCTTGATGTTAGAGAGGTAAAAATATGGCAAAAGTTCCTATGTAATTCTTCAGACAAACATGATAAAATATTTATTAGTGTGAACACCCATTGTTCTTTCAGAATAAAAATTTTATGAATAATCACAAGGCTCATAACCTGTATATATTTTACAGNAGCACTCACTCATGGAGACATTTGTATTTGCTGATGCATGTTNTTGGATACTCATTATTATACATGTAACTAATAGGNTCATGTTGAAAACAATAGCAAATGAGCTCACAAGGCAAGAAGCCCGGAATGGAAATGCAACTTCTCCAGGAAATTGCTTACAGTTATTTTTCCCATAATGAGCTGCCTNTACAATTTTCATCTTCTATTTTCATATGTACTTGCTAGTTGTACAACCTCTGCTTTTCTTTATCCTTAGAGCAGAGGTGTTTATGTGAAGTCATGATACATGGAAATAGACACTAGATGCCCATTGGACTTTTGGGGATTGGGGAGGCTGATACACAGAGCCAGTGCCTTCTTAGCACTGGACTCTTTATACCAACTTCCTGGCAGAAGACCAAACCCCAAGCTAGCAGATCTGAGCCCACCCTTAATTGTGTCCCCTTAATGAACTGTGGAATGAAAAAGAATGTTCATACAGTCATTTAAGGCATGCC
>LZPO01035637.1:7348-31575 GCA_001675575.1 Neotoma lepida | reverse complement strand
GTGTGTGTGTGTGTTGTGTATGTATGTATTGCTAGGAATTGAACCTAGCACCTTATGAATGCTAGACAAACACTACCCTTGGACTACATCCTCAGCCTAGTTTTTACTGTTTTAAAATCTGAGACAGGCTCTTAAAAAGTTGACCAAGCTGACCTGGAGCCCCTATTATTACCCAGTCATGGCACAAACTTTAGATCTCTGTTTTAGCCTTCAAAATAGCCGGGCTTATGGGTTTAGCTTTTGATCCCTAATCTGATAGTCTCTGCCTGCTGATTGGGTTTCTTGTCCATTCATAGTTGATGTTTTTTATGAGGTCATATAATTGGTCTGTGACATTTCATTGTTTGATTTCTAAGCCTTATTTATTCTTTGTCCTGTTCTTTCTCTGTTCACTTCTTTTGTAAGTGCCTATTTTCTGTTTTCTAATCTAACATTGTAATTCTTTATAAAAAAATTTTGATTTTTACCACATCTTGAGCTTTCGTTAGGGATTAACTTATCAATGCTCCAGAAAATTTATTACAAACAAGTACACAAGCATTTAAAAAAATAACCTTAACTACATAACTCCACCCCACCTTCCCCTTTGGGCATGTTTCTATGTATGTGTGTGTGTGTGTGTGTGTGTGTGTGTGTGTGTGTGTGTGTGTGTGTATTCCAAATATGTCACAATGCAAACCATATATTTTGGTTTGTATTTATCTTATCATATATAATCTGTACTGGAGAAAAGAGGAGATCAAGTCTGTATTCACCTTCCTTCCTTTCTGCCATTTTTGATTCTCTCCATTTGTTTCTATAGTCTTTTGTTACCATCTGGCATCATTTTTTTAATTCCAATATGGTTTTACTGCCAGCCATCTCCACTGAACTATTATTGNCAAATATATTACAAGATCCAATGCTACAATTGCACTATACTGCTTTATAAAATCATTTCTTATTTAGAGTTAATCATTTTATGATGAAATATATGTCCAAATATTATTTTAGCCATTTCAAATAGGCAACTCAATAGTTACCATATTGTGCAGCTATTGCCACCGTCCATCCTCTGATTTTGTCATCAGCCCAGACAGAAACTCCATGGCCCATAAGCTATTCCTCCCGCAGCCACTAACAACTTCTATCATACATTTTAACTCAAAGAACCTGCTTGTTCCAGATACCTCAAGTGAATGGAATTGTATAAATTTGTTTTTCATTTACAATAATGTATATATGTTATAATATGTATCTANATACCATTCCATTTTATGACCAAATAAAATACAAATATATATCCATAAACTGTAAGGGATGTGTATATGTATGTGTGTGTTTATATACATAAACACACAGGCAAACACATTTCTATATTATCACTTCTGTATTTTGATTCCCTTTATTAATTAATGGACATGTGAGTTGTTCCTGCCTTCTAGCTATTGTGCATAAGGCTGCTATTAGCAGTGGTACAGAAATAAATATTATTTTGAATCTTTATTTTAAATTCTTTTTGATCTGTACCTAAAGGTGGAATTCACTGAACTGTAGAGTAATTCTAGTTTGTCTACAATTGCTTTTTAAATGAATGAGAAGAAGTGACATGTTGACAGTCTCTTCTATTGCTATAGAATACCTCCAGTGGTGCTCTGCGCTTATTTCTGTTGTTCTGAATCCACGTCTGGAGTCTTTGGCTTCCGACACAAACCATCTCTCTTACTATTTCTTGGAAGGCAAGGCTGTGAAACTTGTTTCTGTTTACCTAGAAATAGCTTTATCTCACCATCATAATTCAAGGATAGTTTTGCTGGATACAAAATCATTGACAGTAGTTTACTTGCAATGCTTTGAGCTTGCCATCCAACTGGCTTCTGGCTCCCACTGCTTCTGCCAAGTGGGAGAAGGGATGAGGAGTTACTGTTTTCAGGATTCCAGAGTTACTTCTCAAGGTAATGAAGGTGTTTTTAAGATAGATCTGAAGACAGCTGCACAACATTGTGAGTGTCATTAATGTCACTTAATTGCTCATGGGTAGCAGTCCTTTTGAGTCCTTGAAGTTTGTGATGAACCTAGGAGAGTTCTTACTACCTAGCTAGCACTCTCTGTACTCTTCTCTGGTAAACTAGAATTCAGTTATTTATTTCCTCTTAATTGATTAGTGCCAAATCTAACCTTGAGGGTCCCCATAGTATTCCAAAGAAAAAGGTCATTTGGGTAGCATTTAAGAACTTTCTGTTCTTGTGGATTTCTCCACGTGCCTCTCCCAGAGTGGACCTTCTATCCAATGATCAATCAGGGACAATGGGATGGGGCCCCATTACTCTCAACTTGTTTCAAGTGATGCTTGCACACCAGGGGTGGAAGGTTGATAGAGAAAAGGAGCCTGACCTCTTGACTGCTCTTACCAGGAGCCGACCCTGTGGAATTCAGGTGTAGGGAGCATAAAATACACTGGCAGTCTGTCTGCTGGATAAGATATTGGATCCTTTCATTGGGAGCCTAAGGCAGAGGGACCCCNGTCTTCTTGGCCACATCTGTGCCTAGCAGAGTTTCTTTCAACTTAAGATGGAGTGGGAAGAAGAGAGGGAGGTCAGTGTTCAGGTACCACACAATCTTACTGCTCATTCTGAGTTTTAGTCAATCCTCCTAAGCAATGCTTTCTTCATTTTCTATGTCCCCCAAGGCCAGGGAGCTGGGTTTTATTTCAGAATCTTCACTAGTCACACTTGTTTTGCTAGAGAGGTCACTGAGTTCTTCACATTGTCATGTTGGAAAATGATCTCTCCATGACCCCACTCCCCTCCATGCAATGTTCGGATTCCTTGGGGGAGCAGATGGAATACATTCTGGGTACTCTCATGGTATCTTTGGGATACATTTCAGAACCAAGCAAGCCTCTGTATTCTTTTGCGTTACATAAGAAGTTTAATTTCAAATCCCTATATTCTTTCCCAAACACATGCCCTACTTAAAGGATAGCTGTTGTCAGGGGTGTATACCTGAAGATGATTAAAAAGTAGTAAAAGCAACTAAACTGCCTAATTACCAACTCCCTGCTGAATCATCCCTCGTGTGAAATAAATGCTGTCTTGGTCTGTGCAAGGTTCACAGCTTTCTCTATGATTATTCAGAAAAGCCCCAGTCTGCCCTGCTTAAAAGCATACAATAGCTTAAATAACACCGAAATCTCCTCCAACACTCCCCCTAAAGGGTCAGCAATTATTAATGAAATGCAAGCCTCCCAACTTGCCAGCCAGAGATTAAAAGACATTTGCTCTGGAACAATCTCCCTCTCTCAAATAAAAGAGACGGAGAAGGAAATTAAATTCCCGAAGAAATAAATTTTGACTGAAGTGAGAAATCACGCTAAGAAGCTAATTTAAGGCAGATGAAATTAATTTGGGTGACATTTATTCTATTTAGCAAAAAATAGTGACAAAACATATAGGCGCTCTGTGAGCCAGAGATAAGAGGCGAGTAATTTAAGGCTGGGCATAGCTGCGGTCTACAGCGATTTAATCCTTCTGCTACACGTCCCTTGTGACCTATCATTAAAGGTTTAAAGTAAAACTGACAATTATTATTAGCTAGTAATTGGATTTTGGAGATTCAGTATAAAGTTAGGATAATTTAAATGACTGTTGACATTGGAAAGATTATGTAAACGCTCTGAATCAGCTGAATTTATCAATTTATTTAGTCTTATAAAATGGAGTATACATACCCAGCACCAGAGAGCCTGCAAGAGAGAGAGGTAGTAGATTTCTCAGAATCACCCTCAGGGAGCCAGCAGGAGCTTGGACTCAGAGCTCCTGAAGGAAAACACCCACACTGGCATGCCAAGTGTGTGTCAAGGAGAGGGGCTTCCTTCGCCCGGCTCAGAACCCTCCACACAGAGCAAGTAAGCCACATCTCAGAGAAATCACAGCATTCCAGGAGGAAAAGAAAAGTGTCANGGGCCACTATTTCACGATAGGGATTTTTAATCACAACGACNGAGATTCAGAAACTAAAGAGGGAATCAAAACACATGACAGTTATTGTAGATCTGTAGCAATGTCCTCTAGCTGTAGTAAATCAAATGAGTCCGTACTCCATAAATTCTGATACAAACCCAGCCTGCCCCTTTGTCCAACCACAAGCACCAAGCAAATTGGATTATTTAGAGGAATGCTTTACAAAATTAGTTCTGCTAAGAAGGCAATTGCATTAAAGGCAGGAGCAACATGGTGTCTTCACCAGCTGTACCAGATCCTACTGTTAATAGCCCCCTCACCTTTAAATGCTTTCTTAAAGGGAAGGTTTAGCTTCACTGTGAAATAATTATGCCTCCAGTTTTACTGCATCCAGTAGATGCTATTTCAAGCTTCTCCTCAACTCAGTGCTCTAGGCCATTATACTCTCACTATATTGTATTAAAGAATTGAAAAAGATATATATAATCCATGATTTCTGTAGCTTAAAAATGTTTTAACCCTTAAAACATTCGTCCTTTTTAACATAGTAACCCACTTTTAAAATCACTCATCAAGANTTAATTAAGGACCTGGGCTTGGATTTAGTGGGTTGGAGACAGGGTGGGTTAAGAGAAATGAACTGTTGGGGATGCTGGGAAGATGGCTCGGGAGACAAACTAGTTGCTGTATAAGAGTGAGGCCCTGAGTTCAGATCCTAGGCATCCATGGAAGGCTAGTGGCAGGAGCACACAAACAATCCCATCATTCCTGTTGNAAAATGGAAGACAGAGATAGGAGACTCCTTGGGCACTCATAAGCTAGCTAGCCTGGCATGAGTAGTAGCAAATAAGAGATCCTGTCTCAAACAAGGTGGAAGGCAAGCACTGACACCTGAGGTTGACACACACACACACACACACACACACACACACACACACACACACACACACACACGGGAGGGAGGAGAGTGGGGGTTAACTCATTACGCAAAAGGTAAGATAGATACTTTGAATCTATCTTTCAGTTTTCCTTTATAGTACTATCTCTATAGCTCCTAAGAACCTGTGGGTATTTTGATACATTCTTATGATGTAGTAAATTGTGCAGCCATTAGACCCTATCCTCCAGAAGAGTGAAGACACACACACTCTCTCTTTCTACACACACACACACACACACATAAAGATTGATATATGATATATGATATATATATACATATACAATATATTTATATAAAATATATATATATATATATAGAGAGAGAGAGAGAGATCAGCTGCTAGGCAATAAATAGTCAGGCAGGATCTAACTCTTTTGGAGCTGCAGGAGTTTGTACTGTGGGCTATGATACCAGGGTTGTGATTAGCAGTGTGAATTTCTTCTTTACTAGCAGACACCTTAGCTTTTCCTCCACAGGACACCATAGCAGGAAATGGAGGCTGCCAGGGATGTTCCTCTGGCTTCCCCATATTCCCAGCACCAGTCCCAGTGAATCGACTCTGCTACAAGCCACTAGTGCGTCTTGTTCCTCAGAAGTCTGGTCCTAATCCTGAAGACTCCTTGCTGAACTTCCAGGTGTGGTGATATTGTGTCCCCCAATATATTGTGCACCCTAATAAACTTATCCGGGATCAGAGAACAGAACAGCCACTAGATAGACATAGAGGCCAGAAAATTGTGGCACACACACCTTTAATCCTATCACTTGGTAGGCAGAGATCNATCTGGATCTCTGTGAGTTCAAGGCCACACTGGAAACAGCCAGGNNTGGTNACANACNCCTTTAATCCNAGNAAGTGATGNCAGGAAGCAGAAAGGTATATAAGGCATGAGGACCAGGAACTAGGGGCTTTTGAGCAGCAGTTCAGCTGAGATCCATTCGGGCAAGGACTCAGAGGCTTTCAGTCTGAGGAAACAAGATCAGCTGAGGAGTTGGCAAGGTGAGGTTGGCTGTGGCTTTTTCTGCTTCTCTGGTCTTTCAGATTTCACTCCAATACTGGGTCTGAGATTTTTATTAATAAGACTTTTTAAAATTCATGTTACATCCAGGTACTAATTTTCCCTTCTTCCTTTACTGCTCTGCCTCTAAGGACATGGTACCCACTTTGTGGAGAGATCATCTCTCTTATTTCAATGTTCCCTCTCTTCTTGCCCACCTTTCTTATAGGCTGACCAATGTCCCCTAAGGAGTCATTTGTCCTTGAGGTTCTGTTTTTGTTGTTGTTGCTGTTTTAAGTATTTTTCTGCTTCTAGTTCAATGTGTTTTTTTTTTTTCATTTAAAATTTTTAATTAGCATACATAGTTTTAAGTTTCACTGTGGCATTTTCAAATAGCAAAATGTTTTTGTTCATTCTCTGCCTGCCCTCCTTTCCCTCTTGACCCACTAATGCCACTATCCTGTAAAGCACATGTACCTTGGGGATGATGTTCATACGGCACTAATTAAAGTCACATAAAGCATTAGAGTAGACACTAATCTCATTAATGGTATCCTTATAAGACAAGGGGACTTGAATACAGATATCCCCAGAGAGAAGACTATAAGAAAGCACAAGGNGATGGCCAGTCTAGCACAGAGGCTCAAACAGACCTTCCCCTCATTCGTCTCAGGAGTCCACCCTCTGAATACCTTGGAGTTCCAGCCTTCACAACTATGAGAATTAAACACCCTGGCTATGACACTGACACACCTAAGCAATTCCCATATTGAACTATTTTTGTCAAGAACACTCACATGGTAGTGCCCAGATGTGTGTGTTTCTTGGAGACAGATGCTCAATGATGTGTTTGAGGTTGGTTTTGGATCTGCCCTTGATGGGCCTCTATTGTGGTCATTGCATTAAGATCAACCAGACCATTGTTGAGGTTGGCTGTGTTTCATGTGTCATCTGCCTCAGAGGGACAAGGAGCTTCTAGCCTTACTCATTCATCATTAATCAAGTCTCCAAGGACCATGGAGCAGGAGATGGTGCCCAGGTGCACTTATAGAAAGAAAGAAAATCTCTATCAGGGCTTAAATTGGCAGCTCGAGTCACAAGAGAGCCACAGGGCTTGNATGCAGCCTTTTCTGAATTTAATTCTTGGAGTTCATGTTCACACAACTGCAGATGTTGCTGGTAGTTCCAAAGTCTTGGCATCATAGGAGACTAGCTGACTGCTTTTGAATGTGATATCAACAAAGCAAAATGAAACAGACATTGCCTATCAATTGCCCCCAGGAAAAGAAATTTTACTGGGCTTAAATTATCCACGGCACACAAAAATCCCAAGTTGGGGAGGGGTCAGAAGAAACCATGAAAAGATGCCTATCTGTAAATGCTATTTGAATTCTGGGGCTCCTAACTAAAAGCTACCAAGATATCACAGGCTTCATTCCTATTCCTGTACACCTTCCCAATGAATGTGAATACCAGGTAATAAATCTCTATAGAAGATAAAATGTTTCAATTAATGAATGTCATAATGAGGATATCCTAGAATGGGCTATTAAGTGACCAAGTGGCTTGNCTACAAAAATAAAGACTGATGCCAACCTTGGCCACTCTCTTCTCCTTGCCTCTGTAAACAGTTCTAGTCATGGCTTCTCTGTGCCAGTCNCAACTTCTTCCATGTGCTCACATCTCTGCTAAAGTCCTATTAAATATAGAGAAGGGCTGCCCTATGTCTGAGGTCAAAGTGCAAATCATATTCCCCTTTTCTCTGTTATGGAATAATCTTTTTGTATACTGAAAAGATGTGTCTCTGCCTAAGGCACATTCTGATTGGTTTAATGAAGAGCTGCATGGCCAATAGCTAGGCAGGAGAGAATAGGCAGGACTTCTGAGCAGAGAGAGGAACTCAGGGTTAGAATCTGGAGTGGCAGGAGACACCAAGGAGACATGGAGGAGTCAGGCATACAGAATGGAGGAAAGTTAAAGAGCCATGTAGCAGAAATGTAGATGAATAAAAACAGTTAATTTAAGTTATAAGAGCTAATTGGGAACAAGACTAAGCTAAGGCCAAGCTTTCATAATTAATTATGAGTCTCCATGTCATTATTTGGGGCTGGTAGTCCAGAGAAAGTCCAACTATGTTTGGTGTCCAACATAGANGCCTGGCCTATATATCTAAACATAGGGTCTGAGAAGGATGAGAAAAGGCCTGGGCAAGGAGCCCTCTGCTCACAGCATACAGAGGTGTAGCTCCTTTAAGAGGCCCCCGCCATGCAGCTAAGCACTTGAATGGTGCACCAAAGAAAGTATCCCAAGAGATGACCATCCACACAAGTGTTAAGTATGGACACATGAAGACTCACATCCATTTCCTATGATGGCAGTGAGGAGATGAGGGGAAAATCAGATAAAACAGAAACCCAGAGATTATGAAGAAGTCTTATTTTGCCTCGTTCTAATTCAATATTGTTTTAGATGGGCCTGCTCATTGGGAAGTTATGGGGTGTATGAACTTAGCCTATTCTCTTGTCTCTGTTCTTTTTGCTCAAAGGGATTCACAATCATATAGAGGTGCAGAGAAAACAATAGCCCATCTGCAAAGACAAACAAGCAGGCCTTAGTTAAAGTGCCTACTGGTAGTGTCTTTCCCAGTATTCACCCAGGGACCCCAAGGCCTCTAACATGGAAAACCATTTTTACCATGGAGTGCTTTTTCTAAGTCCTTTGCTATAGGTGTGTTGATCAGATACCAAGCTGTCTTATAGGGTTTCAATTGCTGTGAAGAGACGCCATGACCACAGCAACTCTTATAAAGGAAAAAATTTAATTTGGGTGGTTTACAGTTTCAGAGGCTTAGTCCATTATCATCATGGCAAAAAACATGGTGGCATGCAGGCAGGCATGGTGCTGGAGAAGGAGCTGAGAGTTCTACATCTTGACCTGCAGGCAATAGGAAGTGAAATGTGACACTAAGTGTAGCTTGAGAAGGAGACCTCAAAGCCCACCCTGGCAGTGACACTTCCTCCAACAAGGCCACACCTCCTAATAATGCCTTTTGGGGGCCATTTTCTTTCAAACTACCATATAAGCCAGGTTAATGTCTCAGCAGTTGTCCATTCAAGCCTCATGTGTGCACTCCCTACACTTTCAGTTTATCTGGCCTCTAGCATGGTACTGATATCTCTCCCTGGAACATCATTCCTTGCTATCTTCATCTACAACTAACTCCATTTTTTCCCCTCAAGCTTCAGAACAGACATCATTTCTCCCAGGAAGCTCTTACTACCTTTCCTCTGTGCTCCTCCCCAACCCAGTATGTCTCCACCAGAACCCTTCCATATATGTGTCACTCACTGTATGTGTCACACCAATATCCCCCTACTATGGACTCTTCAAGAGTAGGAGATGCTCATATTTGTCCTGCATCCACCTTCCACCCTCTTAGAAAAATGCAGGTACACTGTGTGTGCTGTTTTGAATGAAAATGGCCCCCATAAGCCCCTAGAGAGTGGCATTATTGGAGGTGTGGCTTTGTTGGAGGAAGTGTGTCACATGGGATAGGCTTTGAGGTTTCAGATGCTCAAGGCAGGCCCAGTGTCACTCTCTCTCCTGCTGCCTACAGATCCAGATGTAAAACTCTCAGATACTTTTCCAGCACCATGCTTGCCCATATGCTGCCATGCTTCCTGCCATGCTGGTAATGGACTAAACCTCTAAACTGTAAGCNAACCCCAATTACATGCTTTCCTTTATAAGAGTTTCATGGTCATGATGTCTATCATGGCAATAGAAACCCTAACCAAGACAGAAGTTGGTACCAGGGACTGGGGTATTGCTGTGATAGGCTGGACCGTGTTTTTGTTTNGAAGAATGTGGACTTTGGGACTCTGGATTAGAAAAGCAGTTAAACTCTTTAAGTGGGGCTTAATGGACCATCCTAGTAGGAACATGGAAGACAGTGATGCTGAGGGTGATTTGAACTCATGGGACCCAGCTCAAGAGGTTTCAGAGGAGAATGTTAGTATGTGGCCTAGAGACTGTTCTTGTGGTATTTTGGCAAAGAATGTGGCTGCTTTTTGCCCTTGTCAGGAAAGTCTACCTGAGGCTNAATTGAGAAGTTTTGAATTAACTGTGTTGGCAGAGGAAATCTCAAAACAGCTTAGGATTGACTCTGTCATGTGGTTATTAGTGTTGACTCTTATGAGTATCTATCATGAAAAGGAGCAAGCTGAGCAAAGAAAAATACAAAATCTACAGTTGGATGAGAAAAGGAACACCAGGATGTATAAACAGATTACAGAAAAACCTGACACTAAGTGGAATAAAGGGAGTGGTGACCTCAGAGCAAGATCCCACCCAGCTAAGCTTCCAGTTTGTGAAAGGGATGAAAGAAAAGCTCAGGGCCAGGCATGAGGTGCACACCTTTAACCCTAGCACTCAGGAAGCAGAGGCTAGGATATCTCTGANTTCAAGGCCAGCCTGGTCTACAAAGCAAGTTTCAGGACAGCCACATAAAAACAGAAAGCTGGCGAAAGTGTATTTGAATGGGGGGTTCCATGTTCTCATCCCAGCAAGCAGCAGAACTTGGCAGCTTTAGCCATGTGGTTCTGGCTTTGGAGTCAAGGATATAAGAAGGGGTTATGGAATCTCTCTCTTTGACTATGGAAAACTACTGAGGCCAGGCATGTGTCAGTGGTGTNCTTGCATGGAGGCCTAGAGAGGTCATTATATGAAGCCTGGATTCTGTTGGAGACCTCAAGATATTGGAGATGCCAGAGTGGCGGGATACCTGCTAAGGAGAGCTGCTAACAGGGAGTGGAATCAGCCCATGAGTAAGAAGTGTGTTGCAGTCAACCAAGCTAAAAAGAGTTGGAGATCTGAAGAGCACTTTGACATCAGACATGGAGATGCAGAGTTCGGAGTTTGCCCAGCTGGTCGGATTTTATGTTGGAAGTATGTGATCTGCTTTTTCATTTTGATTTTATAGTGGATTATAGTTAAGAAATTACATGATTCCCAGAAAAGACTTTGAACTCTAGACTTTTAAACAGGGTTGAAACTGTTACAGACTATGGGGACTTTTGAAGTTGGACTAAATGCATTTTGCATTATGATGTGGCTAACAGCCTAGGGGGGCCAGGGAGTGGAATTTGTTGGCTTGAATGAACTAGCCCCCACAGGCCCATAGGGTATGCAACACTGGAGGTATGGCTGATCTTGTTGAAGTACGTGTGGCCTGGTTAGAGGAAGTATGTCACATGAGATGGGCTTTGAGGTTTCAGAAGCTCAAGCCAGACCCGGTGGCTCACTTGCTCTTCCTGCTGCCTGTCAAATCTGGATATAGAACTCTTGGCTCCCTCTCTAGCACCATGTCTGCCTGCATGCCACCATGCTCCCCACCTTACTGATAATAGACTGAACCTCTGAGCTGTGAACCATCCCCTAATGAAATGTTTCCCTTCATAACAGTTGCTGTGATCATAGTTTCTCTTCACAGCAATAGAAACCCTAACTAAGACACCTTGCTTGACAAATAGATGTTCACTAAGGACTATCCATCAGGATGCTCAAAGTGCATTTCTCAAGGCTCCTGAAAGGGAAAAAAAAAGTACCAACACAGTTCCTTTGGAGAGATAGAAGAGAATCTTGTTGTTTTATGTGTACTTTTTCCCTAGGAAAGGAAGCAACCTTCCTACAAAATTCACCAAACTATAACAAAAGGGTGGAGTGGATCCGTAGCTGCCTCTACTTATCAATACAGTTCTCCTCCTTAAAATCACCCCCTCCCATATCCAGCATTCCTCTTCACTGGGTCTCTGAAGTTTGTTCAGGCATCTGTTCAGGTATACTAAGGCTCACACTGAAAACAGTGTTGCTTTGCCCTGGAAGAAGTAAATTACAAAGTGGGCTTGTCATCACACTGAATCTGAGTACCTATCTCCCTGCTGATGGAGAGAGGCCTCCTCTGGTCTGTTGGGCTGGGGCCCCCCTAAGATCCTGGTGGTAACTGAAGCATCCCATAAACTTTAGTGTCAGGAAGAGGCCCCTTCAGGTTGATAGCCCTGTCTTTTGATTTACGGTCATCTCTCTTTCCCATGTTTCCCACAAAATCACTGGGCCCTGCTCGCAGCTCATCTTACTGTTGTTGACTGTTTTCCCTGGGGACTGACTGCATCTGGCTTACAATGACAGCTCTGAAGTTGTGCCTGGCTCCCACAGCTCTAGGGCTCTTCCAGGACTTCCTCTGGGAAGAGACAAGTGCTGATCAGTTATAGGGAGAAGGCCCGATGGCCATCCCAACCTGCAGCCAGCTTAACCAAGGGCCTAGTGAGCTAATAACAAATCAATCCTAAGAGATCCTTTCTAGGGTCCTGAACTAATAACTCGCCAGCTTTATGCATTCCGCTCTGTGTGCTGCCTCAGCTGGGTAGAAGGAATGAGGCACTTGTGAGGTTATTGAGCACAGCATCTGCACTGGCAAACAGTGGGAAGTGATTTAGCAGCCACACAGGTGTTTTCTTTAATTATGCACTATAGGGAGTGCTTGCTGAGCTCCACACCCCCACTGTTCCCGTGTGCTTTTCCTGGTCATCCGTGTCAGGATGCACTGGGCAACTGGAGAGAGTTGCCGTGGTCTGGCTGAAGCACTTCCTGGTAGACAAGAGACTTGAATTCCTTCAGCTGGGCCTACTTAAAAGGCAAGTCCAGGCAGAGGAATGCCCACTCCTCTATTATTAGGCACAGACAATGCAGGGATGTTAGGAGAACTGTGTGTCTAGGGAAGAATCTCAATTGTCACCATTTGAATTGGACACAGCTAAGACAGTTAGCTGTCTTGCAAAACCACAAAGCAACTTGAAGTAATGGGCATAAGGAAGATGGTGCTAAAGAGGACTTGGGTGAGGAGGATGAGTGTGGATCTCCTAGTCAGTAGACCTTTGGGCATTGTCTACAGGACCCTGCTTATTACCCGGTACCCATCTATTGAAAACTAAGGCTTATTCTATACTTTGCATTGTGTGAAGAAATGGAGTACACTTGGATCTACAATAGGGAATCATGTCTTTCATTCCCCAGGCGAGTTCTAAGAGACTCTTCTAGCCTCCTTTTCAAACATCCATGCATCACCTCAGCTCTTGCAAAAAAAAAAAAAATACAGATTCTGATGGAGCAGGGTTCTGGTGTCCACGTGAGTTTGAGGTCACTCTGTGAGTATGGAAGAAAGCGAACATCAGACAGTGCCCCTCAGAGGGCAGAACTCTTCATGATAGTTGGACAAGTTCCTGGTTCTTTTGGTTCACAGCACTCTGTTCTCGTTATATTGGGAGCTTTATTTCACAATCTTACGACATCCCCAAACACACTTATGGTTCTAGGGTTAAGACACACTACCAATGGGAACGAATATTTTCTGACTAGTAAGTGTGATGCTAGGCTTCCATATTTATTATGAAGGATCCTGGAGGCAACATCTTGCAAAAACCAATGGGTTGCTATGGAAATCTGGGTGCTTACAGCCTGCTACCCACAGCTGTGGGAAAACAGGACCCATCTTTCAGGAGAGTAGCAGTAGAATCTATTCCCTGTAGTTTCCATCTGAGTCAGGGAGCCTCCAGTGATTTCCCTTTGGGTAGGACTTGGAGAGAACTTAAACATGTCTCCATCACACATTGTGACAATTGGATGGTATGGAAGCATGTTCTCATGGAACTTGACTATTCCATACAATACCCTCAGCTCTTCCCAGGACAAGATATGTTTGAGAGAATGTGATTGTGAACATGTGGTCCTTTGAGTTTTATATTGTGTTCAGAATAGTTTTAAACACAAAATGATTTAATCCTCTGACATTTGTGAAGGAGGTGTTCTTGCCCCTGTTTTACTAATGAATGCATGGTAACTTAAGGAATTAAGGAAGGTCTTCAGATCATAATAATAAAAACACCAGAGCAGGATGGGAACATTGGTTTCATTAGTCTAAATATAGCACTCTGGGCAAGTTGCTTACTTTCAAAGTAAGCATTAATGCATCCCTTTATGGATGGGAAGAGGAGTGAGGAGGTCACTGTGCAGTGTATTGCAGGGCCAACAAATACAAGAAGAAGCTGTCTTCTGGGACTTTAGAGGGTGGAAAGATTAGAAGTACTAGGTCTTTTAGTCCAGTGAAAGGTGATTTCCTTTCTCTGTGATTTCCAACTCTCACAACACATATTTCCTTGGCTAATGTAATTCCTATGATATTGTGCACTCACTCTGTGCTTGGCTTTCTAGGAGATGCTAGAAAGGTTCAAAGTTGTTCCTAATAGCAAGACTTTTACTCCTTATAAGGGAAAAAAAACCACAAAAATCATGGGAAATAAGCATAGGGATTCCTGATGGACAATAGCCAATTTCTACCATGGGTGTTAGTTAGGCAGGAACTGATAAAACATTCATCTTAATCATGGTAGCATACCAGAATNACCAGAAGAATTTACAACAAAGCTGAGACCACCCAGAGTTCCTAACTNTCTTAGTCAGTGTTCTATTTCTGTGAAGAGACACCATGACAAGGGCAACTCTTGGAAGGAAAACATTTAATTGGGCCTGGCTTACAGTTTCAGAGGTTGAGTCCATTGTCATCATGGCAGAAAGTCTGGTGGCATGATGCAGACATGGTGCTAGAGAGTAACTGAGAGTTCTATATCTGGATCGGCAGGCAGCAGGAGGAGAGAGACACTGGGCCTGGCTTGAACATTTGAAAGCTCAGAGCCCACCACCACGACACACTTCCTCCAACAATGTCACGCCTACTCCAACAAGGCCACGCGTCCTAATCTCTTTTAAGTAGCACCACCCCCTAATAAGCAAGCATTCAAACATCTGAACATATGGGGGCCATTCTTATCCAAACCACTACAGCAACTGATGGAGGATGACCCCTTTCCCTGTGGTCCGAGATTAGCAATTAACTGTTAGTAATACAGTATTTTGAGTCTTAGACCTACTTAATTGGAGACTTTGGGTGTAGAGACCAGTTTTACCATCTCTAGAGAGTTATGTTGATTCTGATACATGCTGAAGTTCTGAAATACTGACAAATGGTACAATTTTACCACCAGGGGTTTGGTTTCTTGTTTGTTTGGAAGCTCACTTGTTAACTCGACTGTGTAATAAAGTTTGACAATCACAGATGTGGAAGACAAGACAGACTAGCCTTTAAGGCAGATGTTACAAACCAATAACTAAATAAGAGGCACATGGTGGGAGATTTTAACTTTACACTAAGATTACACCCTCAAAGTGTATCAGATGTTGCATGTTCTCCGCCTACNAAGGTAGAGGCTCTTCATCTCCTTATGGGTAAAATCTTACTTACTTTCTCATTGCTTTGCTAAAAATACTAGGACAAAAGCAAATTAAGGGAGAAAGGGCTTATTTTGGTTTATGATTCCAGAGGGAGACAGTCCATCACAGTGGGGAAGACAGAGCTATAGACAAGATAGGTCATAATGACTAGAGCACTAGGCTGGCTGGTCATATTGTATCCACATTCAGGAAGAAGAAAACAATCAATCTGGAAATAAAGCCAGACTATAAAGCCTCAAGGCCTGCTCCCACAACCCCATGACTCATTTATGCCTTTGAGGATCCACCCCCTGAAGATTCTACCACCTTCCCAAACAGTGCCACTAAGTGTTCAAACATGAGCCTGAAGGGGACATTTCACAATCAAACCACAACACAAAGAGAGTGTCCAGTGAACATTCATTACCTATGCTCAGAGGGTAGACAAGTGTTAGTTATGTCTTTGGAGAATAGGCCTGTGAGAAAAAAGTCCAGGAAAATAATAGGAGAGAGGAAAAGAGGGAAACTTGGGGGAAAGCAAGATGCACCTGACTGATAAGCCCATATCTCCAATGTTCACCTAACAGCAACCCTCTCATTTCCTCATCCCCACTCTCACTCAACCACACACATTGCAATGGCACCAAAGCACGTAAAGCATTTATTAACCAGCATGAAATCCATTTAACGCTTCTCTGGATGCACTAATTAGCTTTTGTATTTGGGGGCAGAGCAATGCAGAACAGAAAAGCAAAATCCAGGGTTTATTANCAGTCTGTGCAACTATTTGGATTTCTCCATGAGGTCCTGAACTCCACCTCCACAGTCAGTCCCAAGTGATAGAGAAAAGTTCCTTGTAGAGAGGATGGGGGTGGAAACCTGGAGTCAAAACTAACAAACACCGGTAACGGGCTATCTATCTGTGGGACTTCATCCTCGTAGCCAAAGTTCCCACTTCCATTAATAAACATCTCCAGGAACATTACAATTCCTTTGCAAAATCAAAAGCGCTTGGCAAGGAGGTTTTGATTTCCAGCCATCCCTTATTTGGTGCTGTGTATAGAGAGGATCTGTTAAGCTTCATGCAATTAGCAGGCCAAGAGGAGCGCTGAGCGAGGGATATTTTGTAGTTCATTGAGTCATACCAAATCTGAGTCTATTTACCAAAAGGAATAAGAANTGTGTGTCTGGCTAGGCTCTTAGNAGTGGCCGGAGGAAACCTTCACATTTCCCTGACTCACTGCTATTTTGTCTTGACACCTGGAATTCACCACCAGAAGAGTGGCAGGCTGCAAAGTCTCAGGCTGGGTTTATAGGCTGAAGAAGATGGCTTCATAGGTGCGTTAAGCCAAAGAAGCCACAGAATTAGGACTTCAGAGGCCAAGTGCAGCTGTGTGCCTGACCAGAGTCATTCCACAGTGTGAGGATCACAGGACATCTATACCTGATAGAGCATTGAGGCTATTCCTTAAGGTAGGTACACAGATGAGTAAGTCTCAAAACATCACTTATCCAAGAGAAATAATTCCAGCCTCCCCCAACCTATCCATCCCTAGGTCTGAAAATACAAGTGTTAGTTGGTTCTGTTATGTGTCCATTACAATAAGATGGCCAGATCAACTGACTAACAGATTTTGACTAGAGTATCAATACACTTGTCTTCAAATAAGCCACTTTGTATTCATCTAAATGTTTACACATAACTAAAAAATAATAGCATGTTTTTTAAAAGATTGATTGCTATTAGAAATGAAACCAGTGTTACATATCCAGTTCAGGTTGCTGCTGCAGCTTCCGAGATTTATTACAATGTCAAGGGGGAATATAAAATCCAACAAGCCATCCTTGTCTGGAAGAGAGGGGTGGCTGTCCTCCACAGGGATTCAGACTGCAAAGGTACACACAACACCTGGCCAACTTTTTTTTTTTTTAATTAAATAGCCAGTGGTTTTAGAAAGCAGTGGGGTTGTGGAAAAAACAAACAAACAAACAAACGAAAACAAGCATTGGTCCAAGTTAAATGGCCTAGGAAATTATGCATTTCTATCAGGTTTGTTAGAGAAGATCCAGGCTGAGTGAGAACCCACTCATTTTCCTCAGGTAACATGCCATCTACTCAGTACATAGTGCTTCCCCAAGACAGGAGGACTAATATTTATTATCATCTTAGCTAATACAAACATTTACCATTGAGTCTTACCATGTGTGGTAGCCAATTCTATAGTAAATACTGAGCCACTGCTGCTAGGGGAATACATGGTTAGGTTCCTAAAAGCCTTTGATCACGGTATTTTCTATCGGTTGGTCAAGATATCACCTTGGAAAGATGGCTCAGTTGGTAAAGCACTTGCCCCTCAAACATAAGGACCTGAGTCCTTGATTCTTGATCCCCAGTATCCACGTTAGTCAGATGCAACATCACGGACCTGCAACCCTAGCTTGGAGGAGGAAGGGCCAAGAGGAGACAGGCAGATCCTTGGAGCTTATTGGATAGTCAGCCTACCCTAACAGTTGAGTTCCAGGTTGAATGAGAGATCCAGTCTCAAAATTGGGAGGAGAGTACTAAGGAAGGAACCTGTTGCCCATCTCTGGCCTCTACATTCATGGCCATAGACACACATGAATATACCTGCAGGCACATGTGTATACTCCACCAACATGCCCTCCTAACACAAAGATGTAACCTTGCTTCTTATGTGAAACTTACTTTATATAACATNTTGATTAGTTAATATCAAACTTATGGTCAACAGCACAGACACTCCTCTGTGATCAATATTGAACCCGACAGTGTGCTCATCTACAAAGACACAGCCTGGCATCATCATTTTGGGGATACTACATAGCACTTTGGTACTGTGGGGTGATGTGAAAGGGCAAAATCGCCAACCCAAATCACAACACGGTGGAAACTGTAAGCGTGAAGACCCATGCGAAGGACTCTGGCTGACAGCCTGAGAGCTGAGACAAGAGATCATTATCTTGTTCAACCTCTGCTCAGAACAAGAACATTGGGAAACTCCAGTGCTCTGAACATGTCTGTGAATGACACAGAGTGTGTTCCGGGAGTACTGACTGTGGGGTTACAAATGTCAGTGACTAGGCAGATTCGCAATCCAACATCCAGGAATAGTAAGGATTACCATGTGTGACCTCAACTGAGGCTGACACAGAGAAGGGAAAGAAAAAGCATTGAACTTGGAAAAGTCTGAAACCCCCGATTCCCTCTCCTGATGAGAAATAGGTACCTAGATCTTTACTGGTCTGCAATAAAGGCAGCATGGAGGGATGGTAAGGCCAGGGCCTTGATAATGTTTGGTTGCAACAAAATGTCATTCTGGCTATACTCCGACAAAGGTCTGACAAGAAAAGAGTCAAGTTATAGCGAATGTCACAATTCAAACAACAGTGACAAAGCTACTTCATCTCCTCAGCTTAGCCATTGTCTTCCTCAATAAACTGAAGACAGGGATGAAAGCAACAAAAATCAGCCAAGTTCTGTTCAGCAGGCTGAATATTTTAGGACCTTGAGAAATAAGAGTGGCAAAAGGAAGTAGCAGCGTAAAAATGAGGAATTTCCTTTGAGAGGTCTCTGGACCACAGGTGGGTGGCTGAAACTGGCTGGACTCTTCTGAACACTGGGTTGTAAGATCTCCACTCCATATCTCAGCCTCTCCTCGGAAATACCTACCACCCTTTCACAAAAGCCTTCTCTTCGCCCTCCCTGAGCACTTCTTTTAAGTTGCTACCTGATGTAAAATGCTGCCTCAGCTCAAGGGCCTGCACAAGGCATGTTTCCTGGGCATACTGCCATGCTGTGGTATGGCATGGTCCTCTGTCATTGCTTTTTGATGGCTGGGCAAGCTCAGGAGCTTAACCTCCCACTGGGTTCTACTTCCTGTGGGAACTTAGTAGATGGTAGATGTTAAGCATGTTCTCTGACTGCCATGGTAAAACTTTACAGTAGTGATGTTGTATGAAAGTTTGATTACAAAATATACCCGATGAATTAAANACAAATAGTGGGGAGATGACCTCAACCCATTCATCTCTGGAAGACAGGCTCATGACTCAACCACAATGTGGGGGTTGAATTTAGCTACTGCCCCTTACTTTTGGTGACATCAGGAACAAAGGAGAAACCAGATGACAATTTCTGAGTAGGATCGTGTGTATAGGAGTAATCTGTGGGAGACAGGCATGGCAGTCCTCAAATCCTTCAACTCAGGCCCATGCACTATCATTCACATAATCNAGGGCAGGGGTCTAAGTCAGTAGAACATGGACATGGTGGGTGTGAGGTNAGAGGTCCGTTATCCCTTACTCCAAACAAAACAAATGAACAAACAACCAATAACAACAACAACAAAACCAAAGCACAAAAACAAACAAAAATGCAGTTCTTACAGCTGGACTCCCTGGGCCTATATTAGGTAAAAGTGTCTCTCTGACGTTCTTCTCCATCACCTCCCCAGGCAGTTCAAATAACAGGGCACATCTGGTGGGAGCTTTCTTTCCACTCTTCTTCTATGTACTATGTGGGAGGATCTGAGACTAGGTGCTGCCCTTCTCTCTGTGACATACTCAAGCCAGACAGGTAGGGGACCACTCATTGTTACTCTGGTGCCCTTGTCCACTGCGACCTGGTGTGTGAAGCTCAGATACACAGCAAAACCAGTAAGGTGTGCAGGANAATTTGGTTTGGGGGGGTGAATGGGCCTTCTTAAAACGGGCTTGCTCTGGGTCCAGCA
The DNA here is from genome assembly GCA_001675575.1 of Neotoma lepida. NCBI lineage: Eukaryota > Metazoa > Chordata > Mammalia > Rodentia > Cricetidae > Neotoma > Neotoma lepida. The sequence continues at coordinate 11,624 of LZPO01035637.1, read as the reverse complement.
TAGTCCATCCTGTTAGCTGAGCTGTTTAAGGGGCGGNGCCACACTAACACAGCAGGGTTCATGTTAAGATGCATTCCTGAAGGTCCTGAGCAGTATTGAGGTTTTGTTCCACTCTACATCAACCTCTAAGCAGAGTCCTACCTGAAGACCTAGCAGGGAAGGTGACTAGCAGAGTGTAGGGTCACCAAGGATCATCAAAGGGGCACTGCACTGTAAGACCAGACTTTTGCATCAATCCCTTATCTTTAATATACCTTACGTTTTCCTCGTACCCCAAGGGCACTGGGTGAAAAGTTGGAATATGATCCCTTAACACCACCATTCACTCCATGTCAGCAATGCCTGAGGGTTTTAGAGGTTCTGAAAGGCAGCAAATAGTTTTTGATTCCAGGAGACATTTCTTCTATAAACAAAATCTCTCTCACCCTCTCCTCTGGATTTCATCTCAGAGGGACTCCAATGACAGGCAGGACAACATGACCTTTAACGGACTTTTCAACTCTGGCACCCCAGGATGAGGAAGTCACACATATTCTAACCCTCCCATACTCTCTGGGTTTGCTCTCCCAACCCATGGGGGGGGTGGAGGACAGAGGAAATAACCTAGGCCATTAGATAGCTGAAGCTCTAACCTGGATTCTCCATCAAAGAGAAACATGAAAATCCCATCCACATTTGTTCTTCTCTCAGCAGCCCCCACCCTCTTCCTGTTTCTGTAAAATATCATAATTTGTTATTCAGCAAAGCCAGAGGATTACAAATAGTCGTGGCAGTTTCCAGAAAAGTCTACTCTGTCCATGGGCACAACTGGGAAATCCACACAGCTGGCTCAGAGAAAGGAAAATGGAAAATACAAAGGAAAGGAGGCCAAAGCCAAGAGAAGGGAGCAGCTTGCCTCCAGTTGAGTGAACACAGACCAAAACCACCTTCCGTTTTCATTTTCAGCTCTGTGTGTTTAAAGGAAAGCCAGGCCTTTTAGAAGAATTGTTCATTGTTTCTATGTTTTCTGTTTGCTTGTTTTAGGATAGCCAAGTTGGGGCAAAGACCAGTGTTGCCTTGGCCATGCTGACAGTGTAGCGTCAACAAGAGAAATTGATGGACAGCTTATTTGAGCTCAGCTCTGGCCTTTTACATTATAGTAAAGATTTACTCATTTTTATTTGATGTGTGTGTTTGCATGTATGCATATGTGTGTACCATGTGTGTGTCTGGTGCCCATGAAAACCAGAAGAGGGATCAGATCCTCTGGAGTTATGGATGAATGTGGGCCACCAGGAGGCTATCTTCACTGCTGAGCCATCTCTCCAGCTCCAAGATTAGGGTTCTTAATGTAACAGCAGAAGATCATTTGGGGCTGTCTTTATACTCNATATCATGCTTGATCCATCCTAAGAACTGTTTATTCACACCAAAATCAAAGAATTCAAAATGCTGCTCTTCTAGATGGAGCCTCCTAGCAAATGCTCTGGGTTGTCAGGGGGCATGNTTTTCAGATGTGCTTCAAGCACGCTAGACAGAATGGGAAGATGTGGTTCTCAGTTGAGATTTGGCTACAAAATGTCCACTTAAAAACTTTCTGGATCTTTCTGGGCTTTGTTATCGTTATGTTGGAAATGAATTCTCAGGATTAAATGTACATTCTGGGAATATGTGTGAAGGTGTATATGTATATGTGTATATTCACTTGCTCCAATGAGTGTGTACAGGTGTGTGTGTGTGTGTGTGTGTGTGTGTGTGTATGTGTGTGTGCAGAGAACAAAGGTCAATGTCAGCTGTCTTAATCACCCTTTTCCTTATTTTTTTAAGACAAGGTCTTTCATTGAACCTAGAACTAGATGATTTGGCTAGGCTGCTCAGCCAGTGAGCTCCAAGGATCCACCTGTCTGTCTCTCNGGGACAGCACTAGAATTACGGCCATGTACCCTCATGCTCAGCTTTTTACAGGGGCACTGTGGACCTGAACTCAGGTCCTTGATCTTACATAACAAGTGATTGAATGACTAACTCAGCTCCTTAGCCTCTAAATGTAAATTACCATATAAATGTGGAATAGACACTCACACATAACTCATGCTCCTTTCTTTTTATAAGACACTAGATTTTTGTACTTGACTCAAACAATGCGTGGAATAAAAGAGGTGTGAACACTGGGACCCTCGACCAGTNAGTTAGGTTCTGATTTAATAGAGAAATTTATGGAATCTGTGTCCCAAAGTGCTGAGCTACAGTCAAAGTCTGTGCTATCACCTACTTAAAACATAAATTTTTTAGTGTCTACAGGAAAGAATAAGATTACAAATGCATCAATTTATGTTTTAAACCCACTCTGGAACATGCTGCTGTGGTTCCTGGTTTACTCAGCCTACATGACTTATTCATAAACAAGGTAAGACTAGATAATCCATAACGTGNCAAACAAATGTGCCCTGATGGTGTTCAGATCCTTCCTCCAAGCAGATGCTTATCATAGCCACCTCAAAGTAAAACAGATGTTCCACTCTTAAAAATCTTGCAATATATGTTAAGAGAAGATTGTGTACTCTGTAGAACTCAGATCAGAGATAGAGGGCTCTATTTGAATCCACATACACTTTAGTTATAAAGTTCCACTAAATCTTATTAGCAACTCAATTATTCTTGTCAGCATGGCCAAACTGATATCTGCACTAGCCCAAGACAGTCTAGGCATAGAAGGTACCATAGACTTNNNCTCATTTGTAAAAGTTGGCATTTTACTCATAGTTCTTAGAAGGGCATTCTGGTCTGAGTGGTGAGGAATCCTGGTCATTGCTGATAGTGACAAACTTAACTGTTCAGAAGTAGTTCCTGATTCTAGAGACTTCTGTGTACAGATGGAGTATTAATTATCTTTCATCAAGTGTATTCAATCAAAGCCATCCAGAAGTCAGGAACAATATACGGCACAGAAGAATCAAACAAGAAGTACAGGGCCAGGTCACATGNAGCTTGCTGTCTAGTAGAGAAGTTTCAGGACAAAATGGAAATACTTCACAGATGAGTTCTTGGGAATCATATGAGAGAATCTTGCCATAGCATCTGAAATGTTGGGGTTACTTGATAAATATGTGTTTACATAGAATCAATTAAACACATGAACCCTCAGTGTTCATGAATCAAATTAGGTAATTTACTCTTTGCAATACTCTTTCCACAAGACCATAAGTTCCATAAAATTTGGAATAAATCCAAATTCTGTATCTGACCTACTTTTCTTCCCCTTTGCTTAACCTTATTTTCTACTGGCCCATTACCACTTCCCCATCAGCCCGCTGCCACCACAGCTTTCTTTCAGACGTGTGTCCCAGCACCCTACCTCTATGCCCTCTGTCCCAGCTTTTGCCTGATGGCTATTTTCCTGTCATTCTTTTGTCGCACTGACTTCCATAGCACCTTTGGGAAGTCCCAACTTTCTATTAGGGGTTTTCAAACATTTGGGGTGAAAAGAATTGCTAGATGCAGCTCTTCTGTTTAAATGAGAGTTTTGTTGCCTACAGCCCAGATAACCTTTGTAGGAGCCCTCTGCAATTGGAGGATCTGACCTAGATAGGAGGCTTCCTTCCACTTGTAGTCTATACCCCAACATCAACAGGAGGATCTGACCCAATTCCAAGACTCCTAGATTCCAAAATTCCAAGATTTCTGACCATATCAGAGTTGGTCAGAAACAATCCTCTCCAGAGCATTTGTGTTCACACAGTGCCAGCATTAGTACTCATCACAAACCCAAGATGAGCAGACAGAAATCACAGGTGTACATGGCTTTGGATTCTACAAAACATAGCATCATGGCATCCAGGAAAGGAACTCTTCNTGTTGAGTAAAATAAGGAGCTGAGCTCAGGTAAGCTGAAGAGAGTTTGAGAATCATCTGTTATCGGTCCTCACAAGCTGCAAGAAAATAGTAACTTCAAAACTGGAGTGGAATGACAAAGCAGAAGCTATTGAGACGAAGGCAAAGGGAATAATAAAGTTACTTAGGGTATGGAAGTAATTATGGAAACCTAAAGCATGTGGTAAAATGAACATCAACATTACAGAAAGTGAAAACAGAAGCAACACACACACACACACACACACACACACACGAGGAATACTGCAGTAAAATAAATTAGGAGTGTTTCTTATATTTAAGTAAGAAAAGGAATTAAAAAAAAAAAGATAGCTTGCCGGGTGGTGGTGGCGCACGCCTTTAATCCCAGCACTTGGGAGGCAGAGGCAGGCAGATCTCTGTGAGTTTGAGGCCAGCCTGGTCTACC